>JAGIQG010000122.1:0-90403 GCA_024679065.1 Sphyrna mokarran
TTTGCCGCCCTCTGTTTGCCGCCCTTTGTTTGCCGGCCTCTGTTTGCCACACTCTGTTCGCAGCCTTATGTTTGCAACATTCTGTTTGCCGCCCTCTGTTTGGGGTCCTCTGTTTGCCATCCCCTGTTTCCCGCCCTCTGTTTGCCACCCTCTGTTTGTCGCCCTGTGTTTGCCGCCCTCTGTTTGCCCCCCTCTGTTTGCCACCCTCTGTTTGCCGCCCTCTGTTTGCCACCATCTGTTTTCCGCCCCCTGTTCACAGCCCTCTGTTTGCCACCCTCTGTTTGCCGCCCTCTGTTTGCCGCCCCCTGTTTGCCGCCCTCTGCTTGCCGCCCTCTGTTTGCCGCCCTCTGTTCCGCCCTCTGTTTGCCGCCCTCTGTTTCCCCCCCTATTTGCCCCCTCTTTTTTCCCCCTCTGTTTGCCACACTCTGTTTGCCCCCCCCCCCCCCCCCCCCCCCCCCGCACACTGCTTGCCGCCCCCTGTTTGCTGCCCTCTGCTTGCACCCTCTGTTTGCCAACCTCTTTTCACAGCCCTCTGTTTGGGACCCTCTGTTTGCCGCCCTCTCTTTGCCACCCCCTATTTGCCGACCTATGTTTGCCTCCCTCTGTTTGCCACACTCTGTTTGCCGCCCTCTGTTTGTCGCACTCCCCCCCTGTTTGCCGCCCTCTGTTTACCGCCCTCTGTTTGGGGCCCTCTGTTTGCCCCCCTCCATTTGCCGCCCTCTGTTTGCCGCACTCTGTTTGCCTCCCTCTATTCGCCACCCTCTGTTTAGGTCCCTAAGTTTACCGCCCTGTCTTGCCGCCCTCTCTTTGCTGCCCTCTGTTTGCCGTCCTCTGTTTACTGCCCTCTGTTTGGGGCCCACTGTTTGGGACCCTCTGTTTGATGCCCTCGGTTTGGGGCTCTCTGTTTGCTGCCCTCTGTTTGCCGCCCGCTGTTTGCTGCCCTATGTTTGCCTCCGTCTGTTTGCCGTCCTCTGTTTGGGGCCCTCTGAAAGCCGTTGTCTGTTTGCTGCCCTCTGTTTGGGGCCCTATGTTTGCCGCCCTCTTTTGCCGCCCCTGTTACCGCCATCTGTTTGCAGACCTCGTTTGCCACCCTATGTTTCCCTCCTTGTGTTTGCCGCCCTCTGTTTGGGGCCCTCTGTTTGCCATCCTCTGTTTGCCGCCCTCTGTTTGCTGCCCTCTGTTTGCCGTCCTCTGTTTGCTGCCCTCTGTTTGCCACCCTCCATTTGCCGCACTCTGTTTACTGCCCTCTGTTTGGGTCCCTCTGTTTGCCGCCCTCAGTTTGTCACCCTCTGTTTGCCCCCCTCTGTTTGCCGCCCACTGCTTGCCGTCGTCTGTTTGCCGCCCTCTGTTTGGGGCCCTCTGTTTGCCGCCCTCTATTTGGGGCCCTCCTTTTGCGGCCCTCTGTTGCGGCCATCTTTTTGCCGCCCTCTCTTTGCTGCCGTCTGTTTGCCACCCTCTGTTTACTGACCTCTGTTTGGGGCCCACTGTTTGGGGCCCTCTGTTTGACGCTGTCGGTTTGGGGCCCTCTCTTTGCTGCCGTCTGTTTGCCGTCCTCTGTTTACTGCCCTATATTTGCCTCCTTCTGTTTGTCACCCTCTGTTTGGGGCCCTCTGTTTTCCGTCCTCTGTTTGCTGCCCTCTGTTTGGGGTCCTCGGTTTGCCATCCTCTGTTTGCTGCCCTATATTTGCCTCCTTCTGTTTGCCACCCTCTGTTTAGGGCACACTGTTTAGCGCCCTCTGATTGCCGCCCTCTGTTTGCTTTCCTCTGTTTGCCGCCATCTGTCCTCTGTTTGCCGCCCTCTGTTTTCCACCCTCTGTTTGGTGCCCTCTGTTTGTTGCCCTCTGTTTGCCGCCCTCTGTTTGCCACCCTCTGTTTGCAGCCCTCTGTTTGGGGCGCTGTGTTTGGATCCCTCTGTTTGCCGCCCTCTATTTGGGGCCCTCAGTTTGCCGCCCTGTGTTTGCCGCCCTCCCTTTGCTGCCATCTGTTTGCCGCCCTCTGTCTACTGCCCTCTGTTTGGGGCCCACTGTTTGGTGCCCTCTGTTTGATGCCCTCGTTTTGGGGCCCTCTGTTTGCTGCCCTCTGACTGCCACCCTCTGTTTGCCGCATTATGTTTGTGTCAGTCTGTTGGCCACCCTCTGATTAGGGCCCTCTGATTGCCACCCTCTGTTTGCCGTCCTCTGTTTGCTGCCCTCTGTTTGGGGTCCTCGGTTTGCCACACTCTGTTGGCCGCCCTCTGATTGGGGCCCTCTGTTTGCCATCCTCAGTTTGCTGCCCTCTGTTTGGGGCATTCTGATTTGCGTCCCCTGATTGCCGCCCTCTGTTTGCAGCCCTCTGTTTGCTGCCCTCTGTTTGCCGTCCTTTGTTTGCTGCCGTCTGTTTGCCGCCCTCTGTTTGCATCCCACTGTTTGCCGCGCTCTTTTTGCCTACCCCTGTATTTGCGGCCCTCTGTTTGGGGCCCTCTGTTTGCCGCCCTCTGTTTGCCGCCCTCTCTTTGCCGCTGTCTGTTTGCCGCCCTCTGTTCACTGCCCTCTGTTTGGGTCCCACTGTTTGTGGCCCCCTGTTTGACTCCCGCTGTTTGCTGCCCTCTGTTTGGGTACTTTGTTTGCCGCCCTTTGATTTCCGCTCTCTGTTTGGCGCCCACTGTTTGCCGCCCTCTGTTTGCCTCCATCTGTTTGCCGCCTTCTGTTTGGGGCCCTCTGTTTGTGACCCTCCGTTTGCCGCTCTCTTTTTGCTGCACTCTGTTTGCCGCCCGCTGTTTGCCGCCTTCTGTTTAGGGCCCTCTCTTTGCCTCCCTCTGTTAGGGGCCCTCTGTTTGGGGCCCTCTGTTTGCCGCCATCTCTGTGTCACCATTTGATTGGGTCCCTCAGTTTGCCACCCTCTGTTTGCTACCCTCTGTTTATTGCCCGCTGTTTGCTGCCCTCTGTTTGCTGCCCTCCGTTTGCCGCCCTCTGTAAACTGTCCTCTGATTGGGGCCCTCTGTTTGCCGCCGGATCTTTCCCTCCCTCTGTTTGCCGCCTTCTGTTTGGGGCCCTCTTTTTGCCGCCCTCTGTTTGCCCCCCTCTGTTTGCCGCCCTCTGTTTGTCGCACTCTGTTTGGGGCCCTCTGTTTAGGGCCCTCTGTTTTTCCGCCCTCTGTTTGCCACACTCTGTTTTGGGCCATCTGTTTGCAGCCATCTTTTTGCCGCCACCCTCTGTTGCCCTCACTGTTACCGCCCTTTGTTTGCCGCCCTCTGTTTGTGTACTCTGTTAACTGCCTTCTTTTGGGGCTCTCTGTTTGCTGCCCTCTGTTTGCCGCCCGCTGTTTGCCGCACTCTGTTTTGGGCCATCTGTTTGCAGCCCTCTGTTTGCCACCCTCTGTTTGTCGCCCTCTATTTGCCACCCTCTCTTTGCAGCCTTCTGTTTGCCGCACTCTGTTTGTGGCCATCTGTTTGCATCGAACTTTTTACCGCTCTCTGTTTTCCACCCTCATGTTTGCCTTGCCACCTCCGGTTTAACCACGCGCTGTTTGCCCTGCCCTCTGTTTTGCTGCCCTCTGTTTGGGGCCGCCTTTTTTGCTGCCATCTTTGCCGCCCTCTGTTTGCAGCCCTCTGTTTGCCTCCCTCTGTTTGCCGCCCTCTGTTTGCCGCCCTCTGTTTGCAGCCCTCTGTTTGCCGCCCTCTGTTTGCAGCCCACTGTTTTCCGCCCTCTGTTTTCCGCCCTCTGTTTTCCGCACTCTGTTTGCCACACTCTGTTCGATACCCTCTGTTTTCCGCCCTCTGTTTGCCGCCCTCTGTTTGCCGCCCTCTGTTTGGGGACCTCTGTTTGACGTCGTCTGTTTGCCGCCCTCTGTTTGCCGCCCTCTGTTTGCCGCCCTCTGTTTGCCGCCCTCTGTTTGCCGCACTCTGTTTGCCGCCCTCTGTTTGCCACCCTCTGTTTGCCGCCCTCTGTTTGCCGCCCTCTGTTTGCCGCCCTCTGTTTGCCGCCCTCTGTTTGCCGCCCTCTGTTTGCCGCCCTCTGATTGCCGCCCTCTGTTTTCCGCCCTCTGTTTTCCGCCCTCTGTTTGCCGCCCTCTGTTTGCCGCCCTCTGTTCGCAGCCCTCTGTTTGCCGCCCTCTGTTTGCCGCCCTCTGTTTGCAACCTTCTGTTTGCCGCCCTATGTTTGCCGACCTATGTTTGCCACTCTGTTTGCCGCCCTCTGTTTGCCGCCCTCTGTTTGCCGCACTCTGTTTGCCGCCCTCTATTTGCCGCCCTCTGTTTACCGCCCTCTGTTTGCCGCCCCTGTCCTGCCGCCCTCTCTTGCTGCCTCTGTTGCCGTCCTCTGTTTACTGTGGCCCTCTGTTTTGGGGCCCCTGTTTTGGGGGCCCTCTTTTGATGCCCTCGGTTTGGGGCTCTCTCTGTTTGCTGCCCTCTGTTTGCCGCCCGCTGTTGCGCCCTATGTTTGCCTCCGTCTGTTTGCCGGGGTCCCTGTTTGGGGGCCTCTGAAAGCCGTTGTCTTGTTTGCGCCCTCTGTTCGGGGCCCTATGTTTGCCGCCCTCTGATTGATGGCCCTCTGTTTGCCGCCCTCTTGTTTGCCGGCCTCGGTTTGCACCCTATGTTTCCCTCCCTTGTGTTTGCCGCCCTCTGTTTGCGGCACCTCTATTAGCCCCATCTGTTTCCCGCCCCCCACTCTGTTTGCCGCCTTCTGCTTGCCGGCCTCTTTTTGCCGCCTTCTGTTTGAGGCCCTCTGTTATCCGCTCTCTGTTTGCCGCCCTCTGTTAGCCGCCTCCCTGTTGTGGGTCCCTCTGTTTCCCACCCTCTGTTTGCTGCCCTCTGTTTGATGCCCTCCGTTTGGGGTCCTCTGTTTCCCGCCCCCTTTTTGCTGCCCTTTCTTTCCCCCTCAGCTTGCGGCCCTCTGTTTGCCGCCCTGTTTGCCGCACTCAGTTTGCACCCCTCTGTTTGCCGCCCTCTGTTTGCACCCCTCTTTTTGCTGCCCTCTGTTTGCCACGCTCTGTTTCCGGCCTCTTTTTGGGGCCCTCTGTTTGCCGCTCTCTGTTTTCCCCTCTCTGTTTCCCACCCTCTGTTTGCCTCACTCTGTTTGCCGCCCTCTGTTTGCCTCCCTCTGTTTGCCGCCCCTCCTGCTTTGCGGCCCTCTGTTTGCCGCCCTCTGTTTGCCCGACCTCTGTTTGCTCGCCTGCCCCCCTGTTTGCCGCCCTCTGTTTGTCGCCCTCTGTTTGCCGTCCTCTTCTTACCGCAATCTGTTTGCCGCCGTCTGTTGTTCCCCCCTCCGTAAACCACCCTCTGTTGGCGGCCCTCTGTTTGGGCACCTCAGCTTGCGTCCCTCTGTTTGCCGCACTCAGTTTGCACCCCTCTGTTTGACGCCCTCTGTTTGCAGCCCTCTTTTTGCCGCCCTCTGTTTGCCATGCTCTGTTTTCCGCCCTCTTTTTGGGGTCCGCTGTTTGCCGCTCTCTGTTTTCCCCCCTCTGTTTGCCACCCTCTATTTGCCCCTCTGTTCCGCCCTCTGTTTGGGGCACTCTGTTTGCCGCCATCTGTTTGCCGTGCTCTGTTTGCTGCCATCTGTTTGCCGCCCTCTGTTTGCCGCCATCTGTTTGCCGCCCTCTGTTTGCCACCCTCTGGCCCTCTGTTTGCCGCCCTCTGTTTGCTGCCCTCTGTTTGCCACCCTCTGTTTGCCACCCTCTGTTTGGGGCCCTCTGTTTGCCATCCTCTGTTTGCCTCTGTCTGTTTGCCTCCCTCTGTTTGCCACCCTCTGTTTGCCGCCCTCTCTTTGCTGCCCTCTGCGTGCCGTCCTCTGTTTGGGGCCCTCTGTTGGGGCCCTCTGTTTGCCGCCCTCTGTTTGTCTCCATCTGTTTGTCGCCCTCTGTGTGCCGCCCTCTTTTTACCGCCCTCTGTTTGCCGCCCTCTGTTTAACGCCCTCTGTTTGGGGCACTCTGTTTGCCGCCCTCCGTTTGCTGCCCTCTCTTTGCCGCACTCTGTTTGTCTTCCGCTGTTTGCCGCCTTCTGTTTGGGACCTCTGTTTGCTGCCCTCTGTTTGCTGCCCTCAGTTTGACGCCCTCTGTTTGTCGCCCTCTGTTTGCCACCCTCTGTTTGCCGCCCTCTGTTTGGTGCCCTCAGTTTGCCGTCCTCTTTTTACCTCAATCTGTTTGCTGCCATCTGTTGTTCCGCCCTCCGTAAACTGCCCTCTGTTGGCGGCCCTCTGTTTGTGCCTCTCAGCCTGCTGCCCTGTGTTTGCCGCCCTCTTTTTGCCGCACTCAGTTTGCACCCCTCTGTTTGCCGCCCTCTGTTTGCCATGCTCTGTTTTTCGCCCACTTTTTGGGGTCCTCTGTTTGCCGCTCTCTGATTTCCGCCCTCTGTTTGCCTCTCTCTGTGTGCCGCCCTCTGTTTGGGGCACTCTGTTGCCGCCATCTGTTTGCCGCCCTCTGTTTGCGACCCTCTGTTTGCCGCCCTCTGTTTGCCGTCCTCTGTTTGTCGCCCTCTGTTTGCCGCATTCTGTCTGCTGCCCTCTGTTTGCCGCCCTCTGTTTGGAGCTCTCGGTTTGCCGCCCTTTCATTGCCGCCCTCCACTTGCCGCCCTCTGTTTGCCGCTCTCTCTTTGCCACCCTCTGTTTGCCGTCCTATGTTTTGGGCACTCTGTTTGACGCCCTCTGTTTGCCTCCTTCTGTTTGCCACCCTCTGTTTGCCGCTCTCTCTTTGCCGCCCTCCGTTTGCTGCCCTCTGTTTGGGGCACTCTGTTTTGCGCCCTCTGTTTGCCGCCGTCTGAGTGCCTCCCTCTGTTAACTGCCCTCTGCTTGGGGCCCTCTGTTTGGGTCCCTCTGTTTGCTGCCCTCTGTTTGGGACCTTTCTTTGCCAACCTCTGTTTTCCGTCCTCTGTTTGCCACCCTCTTTTTGCTGCACTCAGTTTGGGGCCATGTGTTTGCAGCCCTCCGGTTGCCGCCCACTGTTTACCGCCCTCTGTTTGCCGCCCTCTGCTTTGGACCTTTGTTTGCCGACATCTGTTTTCCGCCCTCTGTTTGCCCCCCTCTATTTTCCGCCCTCTGTTTGCTGCCCTCTGTTTGACGCCCTCTGTTTGGGACCTTTGTTTGCCGACCTCTGTTTGCCGCCCTCTGTTTGCTGCCCTGTGTTTGTGCCCTCTGTTTGCTGCCCTCTGTTTGACGCCATCTGTTTCGGACCCTCTGTTTGCCGCCCTCTATTTACCGCACTCTGTTTGCCGCCCTCTGTTTGTCACCCTCTGTTTGCCGTCCTCCTTTTACCGCAATCTGTTTGCTGCCGTCTGTTGTTCCGCCCTCTGTAAACCGCCCTCAGTTGGCGGCCCTCTGTTTGGGCCCCTCAGCTTGCGGCCCTCTGTTTGCCGCCCTCTGATGGCAGCCCTCTTTTTGCCGCCCTCTGTTTGTCGCACTCTGTTTTCTGCCCTCTTTTTGTGGTCCTCTGTTTGCCGCTGTCTGTTTTCCGCCCTCTTTTTGCCACCCTCTGTTTGCCGCCCTCTGTTTGCCATATTCTGATTGGGAAACTCTGTTTGCCACCCTCTGTTTCCTTCTCTCTGTTTGCCGCCTTCTGTTTGGGGACGTCTGTTTGCCGCCCTCTGTTTGCCGCCCTCGGTTTGCCGCCCACTGTTTGCTGCCCTCTGTTTGACGCCCTTTGTTTGCGGCCCTCTGTTTGCCGCCCTATGTTAGCCGAATTCTGTGTGGGTCCCTCTGTTTACCACCCTCTGTTTGCTGCCCTCTGGTTGATGCCCTCCATTTGGGGACATCTGTTTGCCGCTCTCTTTTTGCTGCCCTTTTTTTCCCCCTCAGCTTGCGGCCCTCTGTTTGCAGCCCTGTTTGCCGCACTCAGTTTGCACCCCTCTGTTTGCCGCCCTCTGTTTGCAGCCCTCTTTTTGCCGCCCTCTGTTTGCCACGTTCTGTTTCCCGCCCTCTTTTTGGGGTCCTCTGTTTGCCGCTCTCTGTTTTCCCCCCTCTGTTTGCCACCCTCTGTTTGCCTCACTCTGTTTGCCACCCTCTGTTTGGAGCACTCGGTTTGCCGCCCTTTCATTGCCGCCCTCCACTTGCCGCCCTCAGTTTGCCGCTCTCTGTTTGCCGCCCTCTGTTTGCCGCCCTCTGTTTTGGGCACTCTTTTTGCCGCCCTCTGTTTGCCGCCATCTGTTTGCCGACCTCTGTTTGTCGCCCTCTGCTTGGGGCCCTCGGTTTGCCATCCTCTGTTTGCCTCCGTCTGTTTGCCTCCCTCTGCCTGCCGCCCTCTGTTTGCCGCCCTCTTTTTGCCGCCCTCTGTTTGCCGCCTTCTGTTTGGGGTCCTCTGTTTGCCTCCCTCTGTTTGTCTCCATCTGTTTGCCGCCCTCTGTTTGCTGCCCTCTGTTTGCCGCCCTCTGTTTGCCTCCCTCTGTTTGCCGCCCTCTGTTTGCCGCCCTCTTCTTGCCGCCCTCTGTTTGCCGCCCTCTTTTGGGGCCCTCTGTTTACTGCCCTCCGTTTGCCGCCCTCTGTTTGCCGCCCTCAGTTTGTCTTCGGCTGTTTGCCGCTTTCTGTTTGGGGACCTCTGTTTGCCGCCCTCTGTTTGACGCCCTCTGTTTGGGACCCTCTGTTTGCCACCCTCTGTATGCCGCCCTCTGTTTGCCGCCCTCTGTTTGTCGCCCTCTGTTTCCCGTCCTCTTCTTACCGCAATCTGTTTGCCGCCGTCTGTTGTTCCACCCTCCGTAAACCGCCCTCTGTTGGCGGCCCTCTGTTTGGGCCCCTCAGCTTGCGGCCCTCTGTTTGCCGCCCTCAGTTTGCCGCACTCAGTTTGCACCCCTCTGTTTGCCGCCCTCTGTTTGCAGCCCTCTTTTTGCCGCCCTCTGTTTGCCACGCTCTGTTGTCCGCCCTCTTTTTGGGGTCCACTGTTTGCCGCTCTCTGTTTTCTCCCCTCTGTTTGCCACCCTCTGTTTGCCTCTCTCTGTGTGCGCCCTCTGTTTGGGGCACTCTGTTTGCCGCCCTCTGTTTGCCGCCCTCTGTTTGCGGCCCTCTGTTTGCCGCCCTCTGTTTGTCGCCCTCTGTTTGCCGCCCTCTGTTTGCCGTCCTCTGTTTGCCTCCCTCTGTTTGCCTCCCTCTGTTTGCGCCATCTGTTTGCCACCCTCTGTTTGCCGCCCTCTGTTTACTGCCCTCTGCGTGCCATCCTCTGTTTGGGGCCCTCTGTTTGCCGCCTTCTGTTTGGGGTCCTCTGTTTGCCGCCCTCTGTTTGTCTCCATCTGTTTGTCGCCCTCTGTGTGCTGCCCTCTTTTTACTCCCTCTGTTTGCCTCGCTCTGTTTGCTGCACTCAGTTTGCACCCCTCTGTTTGCCGCCCTCTGTTTGCAGCCCTCTTTTTGCCGCCCTCTGTTTGCCACGTTCTGTTTCCTGCCCTCTTTTTGGGGTCCTCTGTTTGCCGCTCTCTGTTTTCCCCCCTCTGTTTGCCACCCTCTGTTTGCCTCACTCTGTTTGCCACCCTCTGTTTGGAGCACTCGGTTTGCCGCCCTTTCATTGCCGCCCTCCACTTGCTGCCCTCAGTTTGCCGCTCTCTGTTTGCCGCCCTCTGTTTGCCGCCCTCTGTTTTGCGCACTCTTTTTGCCGCCCTCTGTTTGCCGCCATCTGTTTGCCGACCTCTGTTTGTCGCCCTCTGCTTGTGGCCCTCGGTTTGCCATCCTCTGTTTGCCTCCGTCTGTTTGCCTCCCTCTGCCTGCTGCCCTCTGTTTGCCGCCTTCTTTTTGCCGCCCTCTGTTTGCCGCCTTCTGTTTGGGGTCCTCTGTTTGCCTCCCTCTGTTTGTCTCCATCTGTTTGTCGCCCTCTGTGTGCTGCCCTCTGTTTGGGGCCCTCTGTTTGCCTCCCTCTGTTTGCCGCCCTCTGTTTGCCGCCCTCTTCTTGCCGCCCTCTGTTTGCCGCCCTCTTTTGGGGCCCTCTGTTTACTGCCCTCCGTTTGCCGCCCTCTGTTTGCCGCCCTCAGTTTGTCTTCGGCTGTTTGCCGCTTTCTGTTTGGGGACCTCTGTTTGCCGCCCTCTGTTTGCCGCCCTCTGTTTGGGACCCTCTGTTTGCCACCCTCTGTATGCCGCCCTCTGTTTGCCGCCCTCTGTTTGTCGCCCTCTGTTTCCCGTCCTCGTCTTACCGCAATCTGTTTGCCGCCGTCTGTTGTTCCACCCTCCGTAAACCGCCCTCTGTTGGCGGCCCTCTGTTTGGGCCCCTCAGCTTGCGGCCCTCTGTTTGCCGCCCTCAGTTTGCCGCACTCAGATTGCACCCCTCTGTTTGCCGCCCTCTGTTTGCAGCCCTCTTTTTGCCGCCCTCTGTTTGCCACGCTCTGTTGTCCGCCCTCTTTTTGGGGTCCACTGTTTGCCGCTCTCTGTTTTCTCCCCTCTGTTTGCCACCCTCTGTTTGCCTCTCTCTGTGTGCCGCCCTCTGTTTGGGGCACTCTGTTTGCCGCCCTCTGTTTGCCGCCCTCTGTTTGCCGCCCTCTGTTTGCCGCCCTCTGTTTGCCGCCCTCTGTTTGCCACTCTGTTTGCCTCCTCTGTTTGCCTCCCTCTGTTTGCCGCCCTCTGTTTGCCACCCTCTGTTTGCCGCCCTCTGTTTACTGCCCTCTGCGTGCCATCCTCTGTTTGGGGCCCTCTGTTTGCCGCCTTCTGTTTGGGGTCCTCTGTTTGCCGCCCTCTGTTTGTCTCCATCTGTTTGTCGCCCTCTGTGTGCTGCCCTCTTTTTACCGCCCTCTGTTTGCCTCGCTCTGTTTGCTGCACTCGGTTTGCCGCCCTCTGTTTACTGCCCTCTGTTTAGGGCCCTCTTTCTTAGGCCGTCTGTTTGCTGCCCTCAGTTTGCCACCCCCTGTTTACCGCCCTCTGTTTGTCACCCTTCTGTTTTACTGCCCTCTGTTTGGGGCCGCACTCTGTTTGTCTTCCGCTGTTTGCCACCTTCTGTTTGGGGACCTCTGTTTGCCGCCTTCTGTTTGCGGCCCTCTGTTTGCTGCAATCTGTTTGCCGCCCTCTGTTTGCCACCCTCTGTTTGGAGCCCTCGGTTTGCCACCCTTTCATTGCCGCCCTGTATTTGCCGCCCTCTGTTTGCCGCTCTTGGTTTGCCGCCCTCTGTTTGCCGTCCTATGTTTTCGGCACTCTGTTTGCCGCCCTCTGTTTGTCACCATCTGTTTGCCGCCCTCTGTTTGCTGCCCTCTGTTTGGGGCCCTCAGTTTGCCATCCTCTGTTTGCCTCCGTCTTTTTGCTTCCTTCTGTTTGCTCCCATCTGTTTGCCGCCCTCTGTTTGCCGCCCTCTGTTTGCCGCCCTCTGTTTGCCGCCCTCTGTTTGGGGCCCTCTGTTTGCCGCCCTCTGTTTGCAGCCCTCTGTTTGCAGCCCTCTGTTTGCCGCCCTCTGTTTGCCGCCCTCTGTTTGCCGCCCTCTGTTTGCCGCCCTCTGTTTGCCGCCCTCTGTTTGCCGCCCTCTGTTTGCCGCCCTCTGTTTGCCGCCCTCTGTTTGCCGCCTCCTGTTTGCCGCCCTCTGTTTGCCGCCCTCTGTTTGCCGCCCTCTGTTTGCCGCCCTCTGTTTGCCGCCCTCTGTTTGCCGCCCTCTGTTTGCCGCCCTCTGTTTGCCGCCCTCTGTTTGCTGCCTTCTGTTTGACGCCCTCTGTTTGGATACCTCTGTTTGCCGCCCTCTGTTTGCCGCCCTCTTTTTTACCCCTCTGTTTGCCGCCCGCTGTTTGCCGCCTTCTGTTTGCCGCCCTATGTTTGCCACCCTCTGTTTGCCGCCTTCTGTTTGCGGCCCTCTGTTTGGGGCCCTCTGTTTTCCTCCCTCTGTTTGCCGCACTCTGTTTGCCGCCCTCTGTTTGCCGCCCTCTGTTTGCCGCCCTCTGTTTGCCGCCCTCTGTTTGCCGCCTTCTGTTTGAGGCCCTCTGTTATCCTCCCTCTGTTTGCCGCAATCTGTTTGCCGCCTTCTGTGTGGGTCCCTCTGTTTACCACCCTCTGTTTGCCACCCTCTGTTTGCCGCCCTCTGTTTGCCACCCTCTGTTTGCCTCCCTCTGTTTGCCGCCCTCTGTTTGCCGACCTCTGTTTTCCGCCCTCTGTTTACCGCCCTCTGTTTGGGGCCCTCTGTTTGAGGCCCTCTGTTTGGGGCCCTCTGTTTGCCGCCCTCTGTTTGCCGCCTTCTGTTTGACGCCCTCTGTTTGGATACCTCTGTTTGCCGCCCTCTGTTTGCCGCCCTCTTTTTTCCCCCTCTGTTTGCCGCCCTCTGTTTGCCGCCTTCTGTTTGCCGCCCTCTGTTTGCCGCCCTCTGTTTGCCGCCCTCTGTTTGCCGCCCTCTGTTTGCCGCCCTCTGTTTGCCGCCCTCTGTTTGCGGCCATCTGTTTGCAGCCCTCTGTTTGTGTCCCTCTGTTTGCCGATCTCTTTGCTGCCCTCTATTTGCAGCACTCTGTTTGAGGCCCTCTGTTTGCCGCCCTCTGTTTGCCGCCCTCTTTTTACTGTCCTCTGTTTGTGGCCCTCTGTTTGCCGCCCTCTGTTTGCTGCCCTCTGTTTGTCGCCATCTGTTTGCAGCCCTCTGTTTGCCGCCCTCTGTTTGCCGCCCTCTGTTTGCCGCACTCTGTTTGAGGCCCTCTGTTTGCCGCCCTCTGTTTGCCGCCCTCTGTTTGGGGCCCTCTGTTTGCGGCCCTCTGTTTGCTGCCCTCTGTTTGCAGCCATCTGTTTGCCGCCCTCTGTTTGCCGCCCTCAGTTTGCCGCCTTCTGTATGCAGCCCTCTGTTTGCTGCGGTCTGTTTACAGCCCTCTGTTTGTTGCCCTCTGTTTGGGGCCTTTGTATGCCGCCCTCTGTTTTCCGCCCACTGTTTGCCGCCCTCTGTTTGCCTCCCTCTGTTTGCCGCCCTCTGTTTGCCGCATTCTGTTTGCCACCCTCTTTTTGCCACCGTCTGTTTACCGCCCCCTGTTTGGGGCCCTCTGTTGGCCACCCTCTGATTTGGGCCCTCGGTTTGAGGCCCTCTCTTTGCCCCCCTCTCTTTGCCGCCCTCTGTTTTCCGCCCTCTGTTTACCGCCCTCTGTGTGGGCCTCTGTTTTGGGCCCTCTGTTTGCCGCCATCTGTTTGCCACCCTCTGTTTGGCGCCCTCTGATGGCGCCCTCTCTTTGTCTCACTCTGTATGCCGCCCTCTGTTTGCCGCCCTCTGTTTGCCGGCCTCGGTTTGCCACCGTCTGTTCGCCGCCCTCTGTTTGGGGGCCTCTGTTTGCTGCATTCTGTTTGCCGGCCTCTGTTTGCCGCCCTCTGTTTGCCGGCCTCTGTTTGCCGCCCTATGCTTGCCTCCTTCTGTTTGCCACCTTCTGTTTGGAGCCCTCTGCTTGCCGTCCACTGTTTGGGGCCCTCTGTTTGCCCCCCTCTGTTGGCCGCCCTCTGATTGTCGCCCTCTGTTTGCCGACCTCTGTTTGCCGCCCTCTGTTTGCCTGGCGTTGTTTGCTGCACTCTGTTTGCTGCCCGCTGTTTACTGCCCTCTATTTACCACCCTCTGTTGCCGCCCTCTGTTTGATGCCCTCTGATCGCCGCCCGCTGTATGTCGCCCTCTGTTTCGCGCCCTGTTTCTGCCGCCCTCTGTTTGCCACCTTCTGTTTGGGGCCCTCTGTTTGCTGCCCTCTGTTTGTCGCCCTCCATTTGCCGCCCTCTACTTGCCGCCCTCAGTTTTCCGGCCTCGGTTTGCCACCGTCTGTTCGCCGCCCTCTGTTTGGGGGCTCTGTTTTCTGCATTCTGTTTGCCGGCCTCTGTTTGCCGGCCTCTGTTTGCCGCCCTATGTTTGCCTCCTTCTGTTTGCCACCTTCTGTTTGCAGTCCTCTGTTTGCCGTCCTCTGTTTGCTGTCCTCTGTTTGGGGCACTCTGTTTGGCGACCTCTATTTGGCGCCCTCTTTTTGCCGCACACTGTTTGGGGCCCTCTGATTGCCGCCCTCTGTTTGCCGCCCTCTGATTGGGGCCCTCTGTTTGCCATCCTCTGTTTGCTGCCCTCAGTTTGGGCACTCTGCTGGGCGCCCTCTGTTTGCCGCCCTCTGTTTGGGGCCATCTGTTTGCGTCCCTCTGTTAGCCGCCCTCTGTTTGCCCCCCTCTGTTTTCCACCTTCTGTTTGGGCCCCTCTGTTTGCAACACTCTGTTTACCACCCTCTGTTTGCCGCCCTCTGTTTGCCGCCCTCTGTTAACTGCACTCTGTTTGGGACGCTCTGTTTGGGGCCCTCTGTTTGCCACCCTCTGTTTGCCGTCCTCTTTTTGCCTCCCTCTGTTTTCCGCCCTCTGTTTGACGCCCTCTGTAAACTGCACTCTGTTTGGGGCCCTCTGTTTGCTGCCCTCTTTTTGCCGCCCTCTGTTTGGAGCTCTCTGTTTGCTGCCCTCTCTTTGCCTCCCTCTGTATGCCTCACTCAGTTTGCCGCCCTCTGATTGTCGCCCTCTGTTTGCCGCCCACTGTTTGCCGCCCTCTGTTTGACGCCCTCTGTTTGCCGCCCCCTGTATGTCGCCCTCTGTTTGCCACGCTCTGTTTGCCGCTCTCTGTATGCCGCCCTCTGTTTGCCACCTTCTGTTTGGGGCCCTCTGTTTGCTGCCCTCTGTTTGCCGCCCTCCATTTGCCGCCCTCTATTTGCCACCCTCTGTTTGCCATCCTCTGTTTGCCGGCCTCTGTTTGCCTCCGTCTGTTCGCCGCCATCTGTTTGGGGGCCTCTGTTTGCTGCATTCTATTTGCTGGCGTCTGTTTGCCGGCCTCTGTTTGCCGCCCTATGTTTGCCTCCTTCTGTTTGTCACCTTCTGTTTGGAGTCCTCTGTTTGCCTCCCTCTGTTTACCGCCCTCTGATTGCTGCCGTCTGCTTGCCGCCCTCTGTTTGCTGCCCACTGTTTGGGGCCCTCTTTTTGCCACCACACGTTTGCCGCTCTCTGTTTGAGGCCCTAAGTTTTCGTCCTCTGTTTGCCGCCCTCTGTTTGCCGCCCTCTGTTTGCCGCCCTCTGTTTGCCGCCCTCTGTTTGCCGCCCTCTGTTTGCCGCCCTCTGTTTGCGGCTCTCTGCTTGCAGCCCTCTGTTTGTGTCCCTCTGTTTGCCGATCTCTTTGCTGCCCTCTATTTGCAGCACTCTGTTTGGGGCACTCTGATTACCGCCCTCTGTTTGCTGCCCTCTCTTCACTGTGCTCTGTTTGGGGCCCTCTGGTTTTGGCCCTCTGTTTGCCGCCCGCTGTTTGCTGCCCTCTGTTTGCCGCACTCTGTTTGCCCCCTCTGCTTGCCGCCCTCTGTTTGCTGCGCTCTGTTTGCCGCCCTCTGTTTACTGCCCTCTATTTGGGGCCCTCTGTTTGGTGCCCTCTTTTTGCTGCCCCCTGTTTGCCGCCCTCTGTTTGGGGCCCTCTTTTTGTCGCCCTCTGTTTGCCGCCCTCTGTTTACTGCCGTCTTTTTGGCACCCTCTGTTTGCTGCCCTCTGTTTGCCGCCCTCTGTTTGCCGCCTTCTGTTTGGGTCCCTCTGTTTGCCTCCCTCTGTTTGCCGCACTCTGTTTGCCTCCCTCTGCTTGCCACCTTCGGTTTGGTGCTCTCTGTTTGCCGCCCTCTGTTTGCTGCCCTCTGTTTGCCCACCACTGTTTGCCGCCCTCTGTTTTGCCGCTCTCTGATTCCCGCCCTCTGTTTGCCACCCTTTGTTTACTGCCCTCTGTTTAGGGCACTCTGTTTGCCACCCTCTGTTTGCCGCCAAATGTTTGCCCCCTTCTGTTTGCCGCCGTCTGTTTGGGGCCCTCTGTTTGCCGTCCTCTATTTGCTGCACTCTGTTTGGGGCACTCTGTTGGGTGCCCTCTGTTTGCCGCCCTCTGTTTGCCGCCCTCTGTTTTCCGCCCACTGTTTGCTGCTCTCTCTTTTGGGCCCTCAGTTTGCCGAGCTCTGTTTGCTGCCCTATGTCTGCCTCTGTCTGTTTGGCGCGGTCTGTTTGGTGACCTCAGTTAGGGGCACCCTGTTTGCCGCCCAGTGTTTGCCGCCGTCTGTTTGCCGCCCTCTGTTTTCCGCTATCTGTTTGATGCCCCCTGTTTGCTGCCATCTGCTTGCCGCCTGCTGTTTGCCACCCACTGTTTGGGGCCTTCTGTTTGCCGGCCTCTGTTTGCCGGCCTCTGTTTGCATCCCTCTGTTTGCTGCGCTCTGTTTGCCGCCCTCAGTTTACTGCCCTCTGTTTGGGGCCCTCTGTTTGGGGCCCTCTGTTTGGGGCGCTCTGTTTGCCGCCCTCTGTTTGCTGCCCAGTGTTTGCTGCCCTCTCTTTCAGCCCTCTGTTTGCTGCGCTCTGTTTGCCGCACTCTGTTTGCTGCGCTCTGTTTGCGGCCCTCTGTTTGGGGCCCTCTGTTTGGGGCCCTCTGTTTGCGGCCCTCTGTTTGCCGCCCTCTGTTTGCAGCCCTCTGTTTGCTGCCCTCTGTTTTCGCCCCCTGTTTACTGCCCTCTGTTTGCCGCCCTCTGTTTGCCGCCCTCTGTTTGCTGCTCTCTGTTTGGGCCCTCTGTTTGCCACCCTCTGTTTGCCGCAATTTGTTTGCCGCCCTCTTTGCTGCCATCTGTTTGACGCCCTCTGTTTGGGGCCCTCTGTTTTCCGCCCTCTGTTTGCCGCCCTTTGTTTGGGTTCCTCTGTTTGCCAACATCTGTTTGCCGCCTTTGTTTGCCGCACTCTGTTTGCCGCGCTCTGTTTACTACCCTCTGTTTGGGGCCCTCAGTTTGCCGCCCACTGTTTGCCGCCCTCTGTTTGCTGCCCTCTGTTTGCCGCCCTCTGTTTGCCGTCCTCTTCTTGCCACCTTCTGTTTGCCTCCCTCTGTCTGCCGCCCTCTGTTTGCCACCCTCTGTTTGTCCCCATTTGTGTGCCGCCCTCTGTTTTCCGCACTCTGTTTGGGGCCCTCTGTTTGCCGCCCTTTGTTTGGGTCCCTCTGTTTGCCAACATCTCTTTGCCGCCCTCTGATGCCATCCTCTGTTTGCTGCCCTCTGCTTACTGCCCTCTGTTTGGGGCCCTCTGTTTGGGGCCCTCTGTTTGGGGCCATCTGTTTGCTGCCCACTGTTTGCCGCCCTCTGTTTGCTGCCCTCTGTTTACCAAACTCTGTTTGCCATCCGCTTTTTGCCTCCCTCTGTTTGACACCCTCTGATTGCCGCCCTCTGTTTGCCCCCATTTGTGTGCCATCCTCTGTTTTCCGCCCTCTGTTTGTGGCCATCTTTTTGCAGCCCTCTGTTTCACACCCTCTGTTTGCTGCCCTCTGTTTGGGGCCCTCTGTTTGCTACACTCTGTTTGCCGCCCTCTGTTTGCCACCTGCTTTATGTCGCCCTCTGTTTGCCACCTACTGTTTGGGGCCCTCTGTTTGCCGCCCTCCATTTGCCGCCCTCTACTTGCCGCCCTCAGTTTTCCGGCCTCGGTTTGCCACCGTCTGTTCTCCGCCCTCTGTTTGGGGGCCTCTGTTTGCTGCATTCTGTTTGACGGCCCCTGTTTGCCGGCCTCTGTTTGTCGCCCTATGTTTGCCTCCTTCTGTTTGCCACCTTCTGTTTGGAGCCCTCTGTTTGCCGTCCTCTGTTTGCTGTCCTCTGTTTAGGGCACTCTGTTTGGCGACCTCTATTTGGCGCCCTCTTTTTGCCGCACACTGTTTGGGGCCCTCTGATTGCCGCCCTCTGTTTGCCGCCCTCTGATTGGGGCCCTCTGTTTGCCATCCTCTGTTTGCTGCCCTCAGTTTGGGCAATCTGCTGGGCGCCCTCTGTTTGCCGCCCTCTGTTTGGGGCCATCTGTTTGCGTCCCTCTGTTAGCCGCCCTCTGTTTGCCCCCCTCTGTTTTCCACCTTCTGTTTGGGCCCCTCTGTTTGCAACACTCTGTTTACCACCCTCTGTTTGCCGCCCTCTGTTTGCCGCCCTCTGTTTGCCGCCCTCTGTTAACTGCACTCTGTTTGGGACGCTCTGTTTGGGGCCCTCTGATTGCCGCCCTCTGTTTGCCACCCTCTGTTTGCTGTCCTCTTTTTGCCTCCCTCTGTTTTCCGCCCTCTGTTTGCGGCTATCTGTTTGCAGCCCTTTGTTTGACGCCCTCTGTTAACTGCACTCTGTTTGACGCCCTCTGTTAACTGCACTCTGTTTGGGGCCCTCTGTTTTACGCCCTCTGTTTGCCATCCTCTTTTTGCCTCCCTCTGTTTTCCGCCCTCTGTTTTCTGCCTTCTGTTTGGGGCCCTCTGTTTGCCGCCCTCTGTTTGCCGCCCTTTGTTTGCCGGCCTCTGTTTGCCACACTCTGTTCGCAGCCTTATGTTTGCAACATTCTGTTTGCCGCCCTCTGTTTGGGGTCCTCTGTTTGCCATCCCCTGTTTCCCGCCCTCTGTTTGCCACCCTCTGTTTGTCGCCCTGTGTTTGCCGCCCTCTGTTTGCTCCCCTCTGTTTGCCACCCTCTGTTTGCCGCCCTCTGTTTGGGGCCCTCTGTTTGCCGCCCTCTGTTTGCTGCCCTCGGTTTGCCACCCTCTGTGTGTCGCCCTCTTTTTGGGAACCTCTGTTTGCCGCCATCTCTTTGCCACCCTCTCTTTGCCGCCCTCTGTTTGCCGCCCTCTGTTTACAGGCCTCTGTTTGCAGCCCTCTGTTTCTGCCCCTCTGTTTGCCACCCTCTGTTTGCCGCACTCTGTTTGCCGCCCTCTGTTTGCCGCCCTCTGTTTGTGGCCCACTGTTTGCTGTCCTCTGTTTGCTGCCCTTTGTTTGGGCCCTCTGTTTGCCAACCTCTGTTCGTCGCCCTCTGTTTGGGGCCCTTTGTTTGCCGCCCTCTCTTTGCCAGCCTCTGTTTGCTGTCCTATGTTTGCCTCCTTCTGTTTGCCGCCCTCTGTTTGCCGCCCTCTATTTGTCGCACTCTGTTTGGGGCCCTGTGTTTGGGGACTTGTGCTTGGGGCCCTGTGTTTGGGGCCCTCTGTTTGCCCCCCTCTGTTTGCCGCCCTCTGTTTGTCGCACTCTGTTTGGGGCACTCTATTTGGGGCACTCTATTTGGGGCCCTCTGTTTAGGGCCCTCTGTTTGCCGTCCTGTCGTGCCGCCCTCTCTTTGCTGCCCTCTGTTTGCCGTCCTCTGTTTACTGCCCTCTGTTTGGGGCCCACTGTTTGGGGCCTTCTGTTTTATGCCCTCGGTTTGGGGCTCTCTGTTTGCTGCCCTCTGTTTGCCGCCCGCTGTTTGCTGCCCTATGTTTGCCTCCGTCTGTTTGCCGTCCTCTGTTTGGGGCCCTCTGAAAGCCGTTGTCTGTTTGCTGCCCTCTGTTCGGGGCCCTATGTTTGCCGGCCTCTGATTGAGGCCCTCTGTTTGCCGCCCTCTGTTTGCCGTCCTCGGTTTGCCACCCTATGTTTCCCTCCTTGTGTTTGCCGCCCTCTGTTTGGGGCCCTCTGTTTGCCATCCTCTGTTTGCCGCCCTCTGTTTGCTGCCCTCTGTTTGCCGTCCTCTGTTTGCTGCCCTCTGTTTGCCGCCCTCCATTTGCCGCACTCTGTTTACTGCCCTCTGTTTGGGTCCCTCTGTTTGCCGCCCTCAGTTTGTCACCCTCTGTTTGCCCCCCTCTGTTTGCCGCCCACTGCTTGCCGTCGTCTGTTTGCCGCCCTCTGTTTGGGGCCCTCTGTTTGCCGCCCTCTATTTGGGGCCCTCCTTTTGGGGCCCTCTGTTGCCGCCGTCTGTTTGCCGCCCTCTCTTTGCTGCCGTCTGTTTGCCACCCTCTGTTTACTGACCTCTGTTTGGGGCCCACTGTTTGGGGCCCTCTGTTTGACGCTGTCGGTTTGGGGCCCTCTCTTTGCTGCCGTCTGTTTGCCATCCTCTGTTTACTGCCCTATATTTGCCTCCTTCTGTTTCTCACCCTCTGTTTGGGGCCCTCTGTTTTCCGTCCTCTGTTTGCTGCCCTCTGTTTGGGGTCCTCGGTTTGCCATCCTCTGTTTGCTGCCCTATATTTGCCTCCTTCTGTTTGCCACCCTCTGTTTAGGGCACACTGTTTAGCGCCCTCTGATTGCCGCCCTCTGTTTGCTTTCCTCTGTTTGCCGCCCTCTGTTTGGGCCCTCTGTTTGCCGCCCTCTGTTTTCCACCCTCTGTTTGGTGCCCTCTGTTTGTTGCCCTCTGTTTGCCGCCCTCTGTTTGCCACCCTCTGTTTGCAGCCCTCTGTTTGGGGCGCTGTGTTTGGATCCCTCTGTTTGCCGCCCTCTATTTGGGGCCCTCAGTTTGCCGCCCTGTGTTTGCCGCCCTCCCTTTGCTGCCATCTGTTTGCCGCCCTCTGTCTACTGCCCTCTGTTTGGGGCCCACTGTTTGGTGCCCTCTGTTTGATGCCCTCGTTTTGGGGCCCTCTGTTTGCTGCCCTCTGACTGCCACCCTCTGTTTGCCGCATTATGTTTGTGTCAGTCTGTTGGCCACCCTCTGATTAGGGCCCTCTGATTGCCACCCTCTGTTTGTCGTCCTCTGTTTGCTGCCCTCTGTTTGGGGTCCTCGGTTTGCCACACTCTGTTGGCCGCCCTCTGATTGGGGCCCTCTGTTTGCCATCCTCAGTTTGCTGCCCTCTCTTTGGGGCATTCTGATTTGCGTCCCCTGATTGCCGCCCTCTGTTTGCAGCCCTCTGTTTGCTGCCCTCTGTTTGCCGTCCTTTGTTTGCTGCCGTCTGTTTGCCGCCCTCTGTTTGCATCCCACTGTTTGCCGCGCTCTTTTTGCCTACCCCTGTATTTGCGGCCCTCTGTTTGGGGCCCTCTGTTTGCCGCCCTCTGTTTGCCGCCCTCTCTTTGCCGCTGTCTGTTTGCCGCCCTCTGTTCACTGCCCTCTGTTTGGGTCCCACTGTTTGTGGCCCCCTGTTTGACTCCCGCTGTTTGCTGCCCTCTGTTTGGGTACTTTGTTTGCCGCCCTTTGATTGCCACTCTCTGTTTGGCGCCCACTGTTTGCCGCCCTCTGTTTGCCTCCATCTGTTTGCCGCCTTCTGTTTGGGGCCCTCTGTTTGTGACCCTCCGTTTGCCGCTCTCTTTTTGCTGCACTCTGTTTGCCGCCCGCTGTTTGCCGCCTTCTGTTTAGGGCCCTCTCTTTGCCTCCCTCTGTTAGGGGCCCTCTGTTTGGGGCCCTCTGTTTGCCGCCATCTCTGTGTCACCATTTGATTGGGTCCCTCAGTTTGCCACCCTCTGTTTGCTACCCTCTGTTTATTGCCCGCTGTTTGCTGCCCTCTGTTTGCTGCCCTCCGTTTGCCGCCCTCTGTAAACTGTCCTCTGATTGGGGCCCTCTGTTTGCCGCCAGATCTTTCCCTCCCTCTGTTTTCCGCCTTCTGTTTGGGGCCCTCTTTTTGCCGCCCTCTGTTTGCCCCCCTCTGTTTGCCGCCCTCTGTTTGTCGCACTCTGTTTGGGGCCCTCTGTTTAGGGCCCTCTGTTTTTCCGCCCTCTGTTTGCCACACTCTGTTTTGGGCCATCTGTTTGCAGCCCTCTGTTTGCCACCCTCTGTTTGTCGCCCTCTATTTGCCGCCCTCTGTTTGCCGCACTCTGTTTGCCGCACTCTCTTTGGGGCCATCTGTTTGCAGCCCTCTTTTTGCCGCCCTCTGTTTTCCACCCTCTGTTTATCGCCCTCTGTTTACCTCCCTTTGTTTGCCGCCCTCTATTTGCCGTACTCTGTTAACTGCCTTCTGATTGGGGCCCTCTGTTTGCAGCCATGTGTTTGCCGCCCTCTGTTTGCCGCCCTCTGTTTGCCACCTTCGGTTAACCCCGCGCTGTTTGCCGCCCTCTGTTTGCTGCCCTCTGTTTGCCGCCTTTTGTTTGCTGCCATCTGCTTGGGTCTCTGTGCTTACCGCCCTCTGTTTGGAGCCCTCTGTTTGCCTCTCTCTGTTTGCCGCCCTCTGTTTGCCATAGTCTGATTGGGACCTCTGTTTGCGCCTCTGTTTGCCGCCCTCTGTTTGCCGCCCTCTGTTTGCCGCCCTCTGTTTGCCGCCCTCTGTTTGCTGCCCTCTGTTTGCCACCCTCTGTTTCCTTCCCTCTGTTTGCCGCCTTCTGTCTGGGGACGTCTGTTTGCCGCCCTCTGTTTGCCGCCCTCGGTTTGCCGCCCACTGTTTGCTGCCTTCTGTTTGACGCCCATTCTTTGCGGCCCTCTGTTTGCCGCCGTCTGTTTCCCGTCCTCTGTTTGCTGCCCTCTGTTCGCTGCCCTCTTTTTCCCCCCTCTGTTTGCCGCCCGCTGTTTGCTGCCTTCTGTTTGCCGCCCTATGTTTGCCTACCTCTGTTTGGGCCACTCTGTTTGCCACCCTCTGTTTGCCGCCCTCTGTTTGCCACCCTCTGTTTTTTGCCTTCTGTTTGGGGCCCTCTGTTTACCGCCCTCCGTTTGCCGCCCTCTGTTTGCGGCACTCTGTTTGTCTTCCGCTGTTTGCCACCTTCTGTTTGGGGAACTCTGTTTGCCGCCGTCTGTTTGCCGCCCTCTGTTTTCCGCCCTCTGTTTCTGCCCTCCTGTTTGGGCACTTCCGCCCTCTGTTTGCCGCCTCTTCCCCCTCTGTTTACCACCCTCTGTTTGGGGCCATCTGTTTGCCGACCTCTGTTTGCCGCCCTCTATTTGCCGCCCTCTGCGTGCCATCCTCTGTTTGGGGCCCTCTGTTTGCCATCCTCTGTTTGCCGCACTCTGTTTGCGGCCCTCTATTAGCCGCATCTGTTTCCCGCCCCCCATTCTGTTTGCCGCCTTCTGCTTGCCGGCCTCTTTTTGCCGCCTTCTGTTTGAGGCCCTCTGTTATCCGCTCTCTGTTTGCCGCCCTCTGTTAGCCGCCTCCTGTGTGGGTCCCTCTGTTTACCACCCCCTGTTTGCTGCCCTCTGTTTGATGCCCTCCGTTTGGGGTCCTCTGTTTGCCGCCCCCTTTTTGCTGCCCTTTCTTTCCCCCTCAGCTTGCGGCCCTCTGTTTGCCGCCCTGTTTGCCGCACTCAGTTTGCACCCCTCTGTTTGCCGCCCTCTGTTTGCACCCCTCTTTTTGCTGCCCTCTGTTTGCCACGCTCTGTTTCCGGCCTCTTTTTGGGGTCCTCTGTTTGCCGCTCTCTGTTTTCCCCTCTCTGTTTCCCACCCTCTGTTTGCCTCACTCTGTTTGCCGCCCTCTGTTTGCCTCCCTCTGTTTGCCGCCCTCTGTTTGCCTCTTGCCGCCCTCTGTTTGCGGCACTCTGTTTGGGGCCCTCTGCTTGCCCGCCCTCTGTTTGCTGCCCTCCACCCCCGCCCTGTGTTTGCCGCCCTCTGTTTGTCGCCCTCTGTTTGCCGTCCTCTTCTTACCGCAATCTGTTTGCCGCCGTCTGTTGTTCCCCCCTCCGTAAACCACCCTCTGTTGGCGGCCCTCTGTTTGGGCACCTCAGCTTGCGTCCCTCTGTTTGCCGCACTCAGTTTGCACCCCTCTGTTTGACGCCCTCTGTTTGCAGCCCTCTTTTTGCCGCCCTCTGTTTGCCATGCTCTGTTTTCCGCCCTCTTTTTGGGGTCCGCTGTTTGCCGCTCTCTGTTTTCCCCCCTCTGTTTGCCACCCTCTATTTGCCTCTCTCTGTGTGCCGCCCTCTGTTTGGGGCACTCTGTTTGCCGCGATCTGTTTGCCGTGCTCTGTTTGCTGCCATCTGTTTGCTGCCCTCTGTTTGCCGCCATCTGTTTGCCGCCCTCTGTTTGCCACCCTCTGTTTGGGGCCCTCTGTTTGCCTTCCTCTGTTTGCTGCCATCTGTTTGCCACCCTCTGTTTGCCACCCTCTGTTTGGGGCCCTCTGTTTGCCATCCTCTGTTTGCCTCTGTCTGTTTGCCTCCCTCTGTTTGCCACCCTCTGTTTGCCGCCCTGTCTTTGCTGCCCTCTGCGTGCCGTCCTCTGTTTGGGGCCCTCTGTTGGGGCCCTCTGTTTGCCGCCCTCTGTTTGTCTCCATCTGTTTGTCGCCCTCTGTGTGCCGCCCTCTTTTTACCGCCCTCTGTTTGCCGCCCTCTGTTTAACGCCCTCTGTTTGGGGCACTCTGTTTGCCGCCCTCCGTTTGCTGCCCTCTCTTTGCCGCACTCTGTTTGTCTTCCGCTGTTTGCCGCCTTCTGTTTGGGACCTCTGTTTGCTGCCCTCTGTTTGCTGCCCTCAGTTTGACGCCCTCTGTTTGTCGCCCTCTGTTTGCCACCCTCTGTTTGCCGCCCTCTGTTTGGTGCCCTCAGTTTGCCGTCCTCTTTTTACCTCAATCTGTTTGCTGCCATCTGTTGTTCCGCCCTCCGTAAACTGCCCTCTGTTGGCGGCCCTCTGTTTGTGCCTCTCAGCCTGCTGCCCTGTGTTTGCCGCCCTCTTTTTGCCGCACTCAGTTTGCACCCCTCTGTTTGCCGCCCTCTGTTTGCCATGCTCTGTTTTTCGCCCACTTTTTGGGGTCCTCTGTTTGTCGCTCTCTGATTTCCGCCCTCTGTTTGCCTCTCTCTGTGTGCCGCCCTCTGTTTGGGGCACTCTGTTGCCGCCATCTGTTTGCCGCCCTCTGTTTGCGACCCTCTGTTTGCCGCCCTCTGTTTGCCGTCCTCTGTTTGTCGCCCTCTGTTTGCCGCATTCTGTCTGCTGCCCTCTGTTTGCCACCCTCTGTTTGGAGCTCTCGGTTTGCCGCCCTTTCATTGCCGCCCTCCACTTGCCGCCCTCTGTTTGCCGCTCTCTCTTTGCCTCCCTCTGTTTGCCGTCCTATGTTTTGGGCACTCTGTTTGACGCCCTCTGTTTGCCTCCTTCTGTTTGCCACCCTCTGTTTGCCGCTCTCTCTTTGCTGCCCTCCGTTTGCTGCCCTCTGTTTGGGGCACTCTGTTTTGCGCCCTCTGTTTGCCGCCGTCTGAGTGCCTCCCTCTGTTAACTGCCCTCTGCTTGGGGCCCTCTGTTTGGGTCCCTCTGTTTGCTGCCCTCTGTTTGGGACCTTTCTTTGCCAACCTCTGTTTTCCGTCCTCTGTTTGCCACCCTCTTTTTGCTGCACTCAGTTTGGGGCCATGTGTTTGCAGCCCTCCGGTTGCCGCCCACTGTTTACCGCCCTCTGTTTGCCGCCCTCTGCTTTGGACCTTTGTTTGCCGACATCTGTTTTCCGCCCTCTGTTTGCCCCCCTCTATTTTCCGCCCTCTGTTTGCTGCCCTCTGTTTGACGCCCTCTGTTTGGGACCTTTGTTTGCCGATTTCTGTTTGCCGCCCTCTGTTTGCTGCCCTGTGTTTGTGCCCTCTGTTTGCTGCCCTCTGTTTGACGCCATCTGTTTCGGACCCTCTGTTTGCCGCCCTCTATTTACCGCATTCTGTTTGCCGCCCTCTGTTTGTCACCCTCTGTTTGCCGTCCTCCTTTTACCGCAATCTGTTTGCTGCCGTCTGTTGTTCCGCCCTCTGTAAACCGCCCTCAGTTGGCGGCCCTCTGTTTGGGCCCCTCAGCTTGCGGCCCCCTGTTTGCCGCCCTCTGATGGCAGTCCTCTTTTTGCCGCCCTCTGTTTGTCGCACTCTGTTTTCTGCCCTCTTTTTGTGGTCCTCTGTTTGCCGCTGTCTGTTTTCCGCCCTCTTTTTGCCACCCTCTGTTTGCCGCCCTGTGTTTGCCATATTCTGATTGGGAAACTCTGTTTGCCACCCTCTGTTTCCTTCTCTCTGTTTGCCGCCTTCTGTTTGGGGACGTCTGTTTGCCGCCCTCTGTTTGCCGCCCTCGGTTTGCCGCCCACTGTTTGCTGCCCTCTGTTTGACGCCCTTTGTTTGCGGCCCTCTGTTTGCCGCCCTATGTTAGCCGAATTCTGTGTGGGTCCCTCTGTTTACCACCCTCTGTTTGCTGCCCTCTGGTTGATGCCCTCCATTTGGGGACATCTGTTTGCCGCTCTCTTTTTGCTGCCCTTTTTTTCCCCCTCAGCTTGCGGCCCTCTGTTTGCAGCTCTGTTTGCCGCACTCAGTTTGCACCCCTCTGTTTGCCGCCCTCTGTTTGCAGCCCTCTTTTTGCCGCCCTCTGTTTGCCACGTTCTGTTTCCCGCCCTCTTTTTGGGGTCCTCTGTTTGCCGCTCTCTGTTTTCCCCCCTCTGTTTGCCACCCTCTGTTTGCCTCACTCTGTTTGCCACCCTCTGTTTGGAGCACTCGGTTTGCCGCCCTTTCATTGCCGCCCTCCACTTGCCGCCCTCAGTTTGCCGCTCTCTGTTTGCCGCCCTCTGTTTGCCGCCCACTGTTTTGGGCACTCTTTTTGCCGCCCTCTGTTTGCCGCCATCTGTTTGCCGACCTCTGTTTGTCGCCCTCTGCTTGGGGCCCTCGGTTTGCCATCCTCTGTTTGCCTCCGTCTGTTTGCCTCCCTCTGCCTGCCGCCCTCTGTTTGCCGCCCTCTTTTTGCCGCCCTCTGTTTGCCGCCTTCTGTTTGGGGTCCTCTGTTTGCCTCCCTCTGTTTGTCTCCATCTGTTTGTCGCCCTCTGTGTGCTGCCCTCTGTTTGGGGCCCTCTGTTTGCCTCCCTCTGTTTGCCGCCCTCTGTTTGCCGCCCTCTTCTTGCCGCCCTCTGTTTGCCGCCCTCTTTTGGGGCCCTCTGTTTACTGCCCTCCGTTTGCCGCCCTCTGTTTGCCGCCCTCAGTTTGTCTTCGGCTGTTTGCCGCTTTCTGTTTGGGGACCTCTGTTTGCCGCCCTCTGTTTGACGCCCTCTGTTTGGGACCCTCTGTTTGCCACCCTCTGTATGCCGCCCTCTGTTTGCCGCCCTCTGTTTGTCGCCCTCTGTTTCCCGTCCTCTTCTTACCGCAATCTGTTTGCCGCCGTCTGTTGTTCCACCCTCCGTAAACCGCCCTCTGTTGGCGGCCCTCTGTTTGGGCCCCTCAGCTTGCGGCCCTCTGTTTGCCGCCCTCAGTTTGCCGCACTCAGATTGCACCCCTCTGTTTGCCGCCCTCTGTTTGCAGCCCTCTTTTTGCCGCCCTCTGTTTGCCACGCTCTGTTGTCCGCCCTCTTTTTGGGGTCCACTGTTTGCCGCTCTCTGTTTTCTCCCCTCTGTTTGCCACCCTCTGTTTGCCTCTCTCTGTGTGCGCCCTCTGTTTGGGGCACTCTGTTTGCCGCCATCTGTTTGCCGCCCTGTGTTTGCGGCCCTCTGTTTGCCGCCCTCTGTTTGTTGCCCTCTGTTTGCGGCACTCTGTTTGCCGTCCTCTGTTTGCCGCCCTCTGTTTGCCTCCCTCTGTTTGCCACCCTCTGTTTGCCACCCTCTGTTTGGAGCCCTCAGTTTGCCGCCCTTTCAATGCTGCCCTCCACTTGCCGCCCTCAGTTTGCCGCTCTCTGTTTGCCGCCCCCTGTTTGCCGTTGTATGTTTTCGGCAATCTGTTTGCCACCCTTTCATTGCCGCCCTGTATTTGCCGCCCTCTGTTTGCTGCTCTTGGTTTGCCGCCCTCTGTTTGCCGTCCTATGTTTTCGGCACTCTGTTTGCCGCCCTCTGTTTGTCACCCTCTGTTTGCCGCCCTCTGTTTGCTGCCCTCTGTTTGGGGCCCTCAGTTTGCCATCCTCTGTTTGCCTCCGTCTTTTTGCTTCCTTCTGTTTGCTCCCATCTGTTTGCCTCCCTCTGTTTGCCACCCTCTGTTTGGAGCCCTCAGTTTGCCGCCCTTTAATGCTGGCCTCCACTTGCCGCCCTCAGTTTGCCGCTCTCTGTTTGCCGCCCTCTGTTTGCCGCCCTCTGTTTGCCACCCTCTGTTTCCTTCTCTCTGTTTGCCGCCCTCTGTTTGGGGACGTCTGTTTGCCGCCCTCTGTTTGCCGCCCTCGGTTTGCCGCCCACTGTTTGCTGCCCTCTGTTTGACGCCCTTTGTTTGCGGCCCTCTGTTTGCCGCCCTATGTTAGCCGAATTCTGTGTGGGTCCCTCTGTTTACCACCCTCTGTTTGCTGCCCTCTGGTTGATGCCCTCCATTTGGGGACATCTGTTTGCCGCTCTCTTTTTGCTGCCCTTTTTTTCCCCCTCAGCTTGCGGCCCTCTGTTTGCAGCCCTGTTTGCCGCACTCAGTTTGCACCCCTCTGTTTGCCGCCCTCTGTTTGCAGCCCTCTTTTTGCCGCCCTCTGTTTGCCACGCTCTGTTGTCCGCCCTCTTTTTGGGGTCCACTGTTTGCCGCTCTCTGTTTTCTCCCCTCTGTTTGCCACCCTCTGTTTGCCTCTCTCTGTGTGCCGCCCTCTGTTTGGGGCACTCTGTTTGCCGCCCTCTGTTTGCCGCCATCTGTTTGCCGCCCTCTGTTTGCCACCTTCTGTTTGGGGCCCTCTGTTTGCCATCCTCTGTTTGCCTCCGTCTGTTTGTCTCCATCTGTTTGTCGCCCTCTGTGTGCTGCCCTCTTTTTACCGCCCTCTGTTTGCCTCGCTCTGTTTGCTGCACTCGGTTTGCCACCCTCTGTTTACTGCCCTCTGTTTAGGGCCCTCTTTCTTAGGCCGTCTGTTTGCTGCCCTCAGTTTGCCACCCCCTGTTTACCGCCCTCTGTTTGTCACCCTTCTGTTTTACTGCCCTCTGTTTGCCGCCCTCTGTTTGCCGCACTCTGTTTGTCTTCCGCTGTTTGCCACCTTCTGTTTGGGGACCTCTGTTTGCCGCCTTCTGTTTGCGGCCCTCTGTTTGCTGCAATCTGTTTGCCGCCCTCTGTTTGCCACCCTCTGTTTGGCGCCCTCGGTTTGCCACCTTTTCATTGCCGCCCTGTATTTGCCGCCCTCTTTTTGCCGCTCTTGGTTTGCCGCCCTCTCTTTGCCGTCCTATGTTTTCGGCACTCTGTTTGCCGCCCTCTGTTTGTCACCATCTGTTTCCGCCCTCTGTTTGCCACCCTCTGTTTGCCGACCTCTGCGTGCCACCCTCTGTTTGGGGCCCTCTGTTTGCCGTCCTCTGTTTGCCGCCTCTGTTTGCCCCCCTCTGTTTGCCGCCCTCTCTTTGCCGCCCTCTGTTTTCCACCCTCTATTTCCCTCCCTCTGTTTGCCGCCCGCTGTTTTCCACCTTCTGTTTGGTGACCTCTTTTTGCCGCCCTCTGTTTGCCGCCCTCTGTTTGCCGCCCTCTGTTTGCCGCCCTCTGTTTGCCGCCCTCTGTTTGCCACCCTCTGTTTGCCACCCTCTGTTTGCGGCTATCTGCTGGCAGCCCTCTGTTTGTGTCCCTCTGTTTGCCGATCTCTTTGCTGCCCTCTATTTGCAGCACTCTGTTTGGGGCACTCTGATTACCGCCCTCTGTTTGCTGCCCTCTTTTCACTGTGCTCTGTTTGTGGCCCTCTGTTTGCCGCCCTCTGTTTTCTGCCTTCTGTTTGTCGCCTTCTGTTTGCCGCCCTCTCTTTGCTGGCCTCTGTTTGCTGTCCTGTGTTTGCGGCACTCTGTTTGAGACCCTCTGTTTGCCGCCCTCTGTTTACTGCCCACTGTTTGGGGCCCTCTGTTTGCGGCCCACTGTTTGCTGCCCTCTGTTTGGAGCCATCTGTTTGCAGCCCTCTGTTCTCCGCCCTCAGTTTGCCGCCTTCTGTATGCAGCCCTCTGTTTGCTGCGGTCTGTTTACAGCCCTCTGTTTGTTGCCCTCTGTTTGGGGCCTTTGTATGCCGCCCTCTGTTTTCCGCCCACTGTTTGCCGCCCTCTGTTTGCCTCCCTCTGTTTGCCGCCCTCTGTTTGCCGCCCTCTGTTTGCCACCCTCTTTTTGCCACCGTCTGTTTGCCGCCCCCTGTTTGGGGCCCTCTGTTGGCCGCCCTCTGATTTGGGCCCTCGGTTTGAGGCCCTCTCCTTGCCGCCCTCTCTTTGCCGCCCTCTGTTTTCCGCCCTCTGTTTACCGCCCTCTGTTTGGGGCCCTCTGTTTGGTCCCCTCTGTTTGGCGCCCTCTCTTTGCCTCCTTCTGTATGCCGCCCTCTGTTTGCCGCCCTCTGTTTGCCGGCTTCGGTTTGCCACCGTCTGTTCGCCGCCCTCTGTTTGGGGGGCTCTGTTTGCTGCATTCTGTTTGCCGGCCTCTGTTTGCCGCTCTATGTTTGCCTCCTTCTGTTTGCCACCTTCTGTTTGGAGCCCTCTGCTTGCCGTCCTCTGTTTGGGGCCCTCTGTTTGCCGCCCTCTGTTTGCCTTGCGTTGTTTGCTGCACTCTGTTTGCTGCCCGCTGTTTACTGCCCTCTATTTACTACCCTCTGTTGCCGCCCTCTGTTTGACGCCCTCTGTTTTCCGCCGTCTGTTTGCCGCCCACTGTATGTCGCCCTCTGTTTCGCGCCCTCTTTCTGCCGCCCTCTGTTTGCCACCTTCTGTTTGGGGCCCTCTGTTTGCTGCCCTCTGTTTATCGCCCTCCATTTGCCGCCCTCTACTTGCTGGCCTCAGTTTTCCAGCCTCGGTTTGCCACCGTCTGTTCACCGCCCTCTGTTTGGGGGGCTCTGTTTGCTGCATTCTGTTTGCCAGCCTCTGTTTGCCGGCCTCTGTTTGCCGCCCTATGTTCGCCTCCTTCTGTTTGCCACCTTCTGTTTGGAGTCCTCTGTTTGCCGTCCTCTGTTTGCTGCCCTCTGTTTAGGGCTCTCTGTTTGGCGACCTCTGTTTGGCGCCCTCTTTTTGCCGCACTCTGTTTGGGGCCCTCTGATTGCCGCCCTCTGTTTGCCACCATCTGTTTGCCACCCTCTGAAAGGGGCCCTCTGTTTGCCATCCTCTGTTTGCTGCCCTCAGTTGGGGCACTCTGCTGGGCGCCCTCTGTTTGCCGGCCTCTGTTTGGCGTCCTCTGTTTTGGGGCCATATGTTTGCGTCCCTCTGTTTACGCCCTCCGTTTGCCGCCCTCTGTTTGTGCCCTCTGTTTCGCGCCCTCTGTTTGCCGCCCTCTGTTTGCCGCCCTCTGTTTGCCGCCCTCTGTTTGCCGCCCTCTGTTTGCTGCCCTCTGTTTGCCGCCCTCTGTTTGTGTCCCTCTGTTTGCCGATCTCTTTGCTGCCCTCTATTTGCAGCACTCTGTTTGGGGCACTCTGATTACCGCCCTCTGTTTGCTGCCCTCTCTTCACTGTGCTCTGTTTGGGGCCCTCTGTTTTGGGCCCTCTGTTTGCCGCCCGCTGTTTGCTGCCCTCTGTTTGCCGCACTCTGTTTGCCCCCTCTGCTTGCCGCCCTCTGTTTGCTGCGCTCTGTTTGCCGCCCTCTGTTTACTGCCCTCTATTTGGGGCCCTCTGTTTGGTGCCCTCTTTTTGCTGCCCCCTGTTTGCCGCCCTCTGTTTGGGGCCCTCTTTTTGTCGCCCTCTGTTTGCCGCCCTCTGTTTACTGCCGTCTTTTTGGCGCCCTCTGTTTGCTGCCCTCTGTTTGCCGCCCTCTGTTTGCCGCCCTCTGTTTGGGTCCCTCTGTTTGCCGCCCTCTGTTTGCCGCCCTCTGTTTGGCTCCCTCTGTTTGCCACCCTCTGTTTGCCGCCCTCTGTTTGCCGCCTTCTGTTTGGGTCCCTCTGTTTGCCTCCCTCTGTTTGCCGCACTCTGTTTGCCTCCCTCTGCTTGCCACCTTCGGTTTGGTGCTCTCTGTTTGCAGCCCTCTGTTTGCTGCCCTCTGTTTGCCCACCACTGTTTGCCGCCCTCTGTTTGGGGCCCTCTGTTTGCCGCTATCTGTTTTCTGCCCTCTGCTTGGGTCCTCCTGTTTGCCGCCCTCTGTTTGCCGCTCTCTGATTCCCGCCCTCTGTTTGCCACCCTTTGTTTACTGCCCTCTGTTTAGGGCACTCTGTTTGCCGCCCTCTGTTTTCCGCCCACTGTTTGCTGCTCTCTCTTTTGGGCCCTCAGTTTGCCGAGCTCTGTTTGCTGCCCTATGTCTGCCTCAGTCTGTTTGGCGCGGTCTGTTTGGTGACCTCAGTTAGGGGCACCCTGTTTGCCGCCCAGTGTTTGCCGCCGTCTGTTTGCCGCCCTCTGTTTTCCGCTATCTGTTTGATGCCCCCTGTTTGCTGCCATCTGCTTGCCGCCTGCTGTTTGCCACCCACTGTTTGGGGCCTTCTGTTTGCCGCCCTCTGTTTGCCGGCCTCTGTTTGCATCCCTCTGTTTGCTGCGCTCTGTTTGCCGCCCTCAGTTTACTGCCCTCTGTTTGGGGCCCTCTGTTTGCCGCCCTCTGTTTGCTGCCCAGTGTTTGCTGCCCTCTCTTTCAGCCCTCTGTTTGCTGCGCTCTGTTTGCCGCCCTCTGTTTGCTGCGCTCTGTTTGCCGCCTCTGTTTACTGCCTCTTGTTTGGGGCCCTCTGTTTGCGGCACTCTGTTTGCCGCCCTCTGTTTGCCGCCCTCTGTTTGCCGCCCTCTGTTTGCCGCCCTCTGTTTGCTGCCCTCTGTTTGCCGCCCTCTGTTTGCCGCCCTCTGTTTACTGCTCTCTTTTTGGCGCCCTCTGTTTGCCACCCTCTGTTTGCCGCAATTTGTTTGCCGCCCTCTGTTTGCCGCCTTCGTTTTGCGGCTTTCTGTTTGCCGAGCTCTGTTTGCCGCCCTCTGTTTGCTGCCATCTGTTTGACGCCCTCTGTTTGGGGCCCTCTGTTTTCCGCCCTCTGTTTGCCGCCCTTTGTTTGGGTTCCTCTGTTTGCCAACATCTGTTTGCCGCCTTTGTTTGCCGCACTCTGTTTGCCGCGCTCTGTTTACTACCCTCTGTTTGGGGCCCTCAGTTTGCCGCCCACTGTTTGCCGCCCTCTGTTTGCTGCCCTCTGTTTGCCGCCCTCTGTTTGCCGCCCTCTGTTTGCCGCCCTCTGTTTGCCGCCCTCTGTTTGCCGCCCTCTGTTTGCCGCCTTCTGTTTGCCGCCCTCTGTTTGGGGCCAATTGTTTGCCGCCCTCTGTTTGCCGCCCTCTGTTTGCCGCCCTCTGTTTGCCGCCCTCTGTTTGCCGCCCTCTGTTTGCCGCCCTCTGTTTGCCGCCCTCTGTTTGCCGCCCTCTGCTTACTGCCTCTGCTTGGCCTCTGTGCCCTCTGTTTGCCGCCCTCTGTTTGCCGCCCTCTGTTTGCCGCCCTCTGTTTGCCGCCCTCTGTTTGCCGCCCTCTGTTTGCCGCCCTCTGTTTGCCGCCCTCTGTTTGCTGCCCTCTGTTTGCCGCCCTTTGTTTGGGTCCCTCTGTTTGCCAACATCTCTTTGCCGCCCTCTGATGCCATCCTCTGTTTGCCGCCCTCTGCTTACTGCCCTCTGTTTGGGGCCCTCTGTTTGGGGCCCTCTGTTTGCTGCCCACTGTTTGCCGCCCTCTGTTTGCTGCCCTCTGTTTACCAAACTCTGTTTGCCATCCGCTTTTTGCCTCCCTCTGTTTGACACCCTCTGTTTGCCGCCCTCTGTTTGCCCCCATTTGTGTGCCATCCTCTGTTTTCCGCCCTCTGTTTGTGGCCATCTTTTTGCAGCCCTCTGTTTCACACCCTCTGTTTGCTGCCCTCTGTTTGGGGCCCTCTGTTTGCTACACTCTGTTTGCCGCCCTCTGTTTGCCACCTGCTTTATGTCGCCCTCTGTTTGCCACCTACTGTTTGGGGCCCTCTGTTTGCCGCCCTCCATTTGCCGCCCTCTACTTGCCGCCCTCAGTTTTCCGGCCTCGGTTTGCCACCGTCTGTTCGCCGAACTCTGTTTGGGGGCCTCTGTTTGCTGCATTCTGTTTGACGGCCCCTGTTTGCCGGCCTCTGTTTGTCACCCTATGTTTGCCTCCTTCTGTTTGCCACCTTCTGTTTGGAGCCCTCTGTTTGCCGTCCTCTGTTTGCTGCCCTCTGTTTAGGGCACTCTGTTTGGGGCCCTCTGATTGCCGCCCTCTGTTTGCCGCCCTCTGCTGGCGCCCTCTGATTGGGGCCCTCTGTTTGCCATCCTCTGTTTGCTGCCCTCAGTTTGGGGCAATCTGCTGGGCGCCCTCTGTTTGCCGCCCTCTGTTTGGGGCCATCTGTTTGCGTCCCTCTGTTAGCCGCCCTCTGTTTGCCGCCCTCTGTTTGGGCCCCTCTGTTTGCAACACTCTGTTTACCACTCTCTGTTTGCCTCCCTCTGTTTGCCGCCCTCTGTTAACTGCACTCTGTTTGGGACGCTCTGTTTGGGGCCCTCTGATTGCCACCCTCTGTTTGCCACCCTCTGTTTGCCGCCCTCTTTTTGCCTCCCTCTGTTTTCCGCCCTCTGTTTGCGGCTATCTGTTTGCAGCCCTTTGTTTGACGCCCTCTGTTAACTGCACTCTGTTTGACGCCCTCTGTTAACTGCACTCTGTTTGGGGCCCTCTGTTTTACGCCCTCTGTTTGCCATCCTCTTTTTGCCTCCCTCTGTTTTCCGCCCTCTGTTTCCTGCCCTCTGTTTGGGGCACTGTGTTTAGCGCCCTCTGTCTGCCGCGCTCTCTTTGCCTCCCTCTGTTTGCCGCCATCTGTTTACCGCCATCTGTTTACCGCCATCTGTTTACCGCCATCTGTTTGCCGCCATCTGTTTACCGCCATCTGTTTACCGCCATCTGTTTACCGCCATCTGTTTGTCGCCATCTGTTTGCCGCCATCTGTTTGCCGCCCTCTGTTTGCCTCCCTGTGTTTGCCGCCCTCTCTTTACTGCGCTCTGTTTGCCACACTCCGTTTGCCACCCTCTGTTTACTGCCCTCTGTTTGGGGCCCTCTTTTAGGGGAACTCTGTTTCGCGCCCTCTATTTGCCACCCTCTGTTTGCCGCTCTCTGTTTGCCACCAACTGTTTGGTGCCCTCTGTTTGCCGCCCTGTGTTTGCTGCCCTCAGCTGTCCTCTGTTTGGGCCATTTGTTTGACCCCCTCTATTTTCGCCCTCTGTTTGCCGCTGTCTGTTTGCCGCCCTCTGTTTGCTGCCCTCTGTTTGACTCCAACTGTTTGCCTCCCTCTGTTTGCTGCCCTCTGTTTGCCGGCCACTGTTTGCCGCCTCCTGTTTGAGGCCCTCTGTTATCCGCCATCGATTTGCCGCCCTCTGCTTTCTGCCCTCTGTTTGCCGCCTTCTGTGTGGGTCCCTCTGTTTACCGCCCTCTGTTTGCTGACCTCTGTTTGGGGCCCTATGTTTGCCACCCACTGATTGCCGCCTTCTGTTTGGGGCCCTCTGATTGCCGCCCTCTGTTTGCTGACCTCTGTTTGGGGCCCTATGTTTGCCGCCCTCTGTTTGCATCCCTCTGTTTGCTGCGCTCTGTTTGTCGCCCCCTGTTTACTGCCCCTGTTTGGGGCTCTCTGATTTCGGCCCACTGTTTCCCACCCTCTGTATGTCGCCATCTGTTTGCCGCCCTCTGTTTACTGCTCTCTTTTTGGCGCCCTCTGTTTGCCACCCTCTGTTTGTCGCCTTCTGTTTGGGTCCCACTGTTTGCCGCCCTTTGTTTGCCGCAATCTGTTTGCCGCCCTCTGTTTGCCGCCTTCGTTTTGCGGCTTTCTGTTTGCCGAGCTCTGTTTGCCGCCCTCTGTTTGCTGCCACCTGTTTGACGCCCTCTGTTTGGGGCACCCTGCTTGCCGCCCTCTGTTTGCCGAGCTCTGCTTGCCGCCCTCCATTTGGGGACATCAGTTTGCAGCCCTCTGTTTGCCGCCCTCAGATTGTCGTCCTCTGTTTTCCGCCCTATGTTTGCCGCCCTTCTGTTTGGGTCCCTCTGTTAACCGCCCTCTGTTTGCCGCCCTCTGTTTGCCGCCCTCTGTTTTCCACCCTCTGTTTCCCGCCTTCTGTTTGGAGCCCTCTGTTTGGCGCCCTCTGTTTGCCGCCCTCTGTTTGCCGCCCTCTGTTTACTGTGCCCTGTTTGCCGCACTCTTTTTGCCGCCCTCTGTTTGCTGCCCTCTGTTTGGGGCCCTCTGTTTGGGCCCTCTGTTTGCCGCCCTCTGTTTGCCACCCTCTGTTTTCCGCACTCTTTTTGCCGCCCTCTGCTTGCTGCCCTCTGTCTGGGGCCCTCTGTTTGCTGCCCTCTGTTTCCCGCCCTCTGTTTGGGGCAGTCTGTTTGCCGCCCTCTGTTTGCCGCCTTCTGTTTGTCGCCTTCCGCTGCCGCCCTCTGTTTGCCGCCATCTGTTTGAGGCCCTCTGTTTGCTGCCCTCTGTTCCCCGCCCTCTTTTTCCTGTGCTCTGTTGGGGTCCCACTGTTTGGGCCCTCTGTTTGCCTCCCATTGTTTGCCGCCCTCTGTTTGTCGCCCTCTGTTTGCTTCACTCTATTTGCCACAATCTGTTTGCCGCTCTCTGTTTACAGCCCTCTTTTTAGGGCCCTCTTTTTGTGGCCCTCTGTTTGCCGCCCACTGTTTGGCGCCCTCTATTTGCCGCCCTCTGTTTGCTGCTCTCTGTTTGCCACACTCTGTTTGCCGCCCGCTGTTTGCCTCCCTCTGTTTGCCACCCTCTGTTTGGAGACCTCTGTTGCCGCCGTCTGTATGCCGCCCTCTATTTGCCGCCCTCTGATTGCCATTCTCTGTTTGCCGCCCTCTGTTTGCCCCCCTCTGTTTTGGGCCTTCAGTTTTAGGCCCTCTGTTTGCCGCCCTCTGTATGCCGACCTCTGTTTGGGCGCCTCTGTTTCCTGTCCTTTGTTTGCCACCCTCTGTTTGCCTCCCTCTGTTTGCTGCCCTCTATTTGCTGCCATCTGTTTGCCGCTTTCTGTTTGCCGCTCTCTGTTTGTCGCCCTCAGTTTGCCGCCCTCTGTTTGGTGCCCTCAGTTTGCCGACCTCTGTTTGCTGCTCTCGGTTCGCTGCCCTGTATTTGCTGCCCTCTGATTGCCATTCTCTGTTTGCCGCCCTCTATTTGCCGCCCTCTGATTGCCATTCTCTGTTTGCCGCCCTCTGTTGCCCCCCTCTGTTTTGGGCCTTCTGTTTGAGACCCTCTGCTTGCCGCCCTCTGTTTGCCGCCCTCTGTTTGGGCGCCTCTGTTTACTGTCCTTTGTTTGCCACCCTCTGTTTACCTCCCTCTGTTTGCTGCCCTCTATTTGCTGCCATCTGTTTGCCGCTTTCTGTTTGCCGCTCTCTGTTTGCCGCCCTCAGTTTGCTGCCCTCTTTTTGGTGCCCTCTGTTTGCCGACCTCTGTTTGCTGCTCTCGGTTCGCCGCCCTCTATTTGCCGCCCTCTGTTTGCCGCCCTCTGTTTGCCGCCTTCTGTTTGGGGCCCTCTGTTTGCCGCCCACTGTTTGCCACCCTCTTTTTGGGGCCCTCTGTTTGCCGCCCTGTGTTTGCCGCTCTGTTTGCCGCCCTCTGTTTGCCTGGCTCTGTTTGCCGCCCACTGTTTTCCGCCATCTGTTTGGGGCCCTCTGTTTGCCGCCCTCTGTTTTCTGTCTCTGTTTGGGGCCCTCTTTTTGGGGCACTCTGATTGCCGCCCTCTCTTTGTCGCCCTCTATTTGCGGCCCCCGGTTTGCCGCTCTCTGCTTCTGCCCTCTCTTTGCTGACCTCTGTTTACCACTCTGTGTTTGCCTCCCTCTGCTTGCCGCCCTCTGTTTAGGGCACTCTGTTTGCGGCCATCTGTTTGCCGCCTTCTGTTTGGGGCATTATGATTGCCGCCCTCTGTTTGCTGCCCTATGTTTGCCGCCCTCTGTTTGCCTCCCTCTGTTTGCCTCCCTCTGTTTGCTGCCGCCTGTTTGCCGCCGTCTGTTTGCCGCCATCTGTTTGCCGCCCTTTGCTTGCCACCCTCTGTTTGGGGCACTATGAGTGCCGCCCTCTGTTTTCTGCCCTTTGTTTGGGGCCCTCTGTTTGCCACCCTCTGTTTGCCTCCCTCTGTTTGCCTCCCTCTGTTTGCCGCCGTTTGTTTGCCGCCGTCTGCTTGCCGCCCTCTGTTTGGGGCACTATGATTGCTGCCCTCTGTTGGCTGCCCTTTGTTTGGGACCCTCTGTTTGCCACTGTCTGTTTGCCACCCTCTGTTTGCCGCCCTCCGTTTGCCGCCCTCTGCTTGCCGCCCTCTGTTTTCTGCCTTCTGTTTGGGGCCCTCTGTTTGCCACCCGCTGTTTGCCGCCCACTGTTTGTCGCCCTCTGTTTGCCACCCTCTGCTTGCCGCCCTCTGTTTGGGGCACGATGTTTGCGGCCCTCGGTTAGCTGCCCTCTGTTTGGGGCCCTCTGTTTGCCGCCCTCTGTTTGCAGCCCTCTGTTTGTCGCCCTCTGTTTGCCGCACTCTGTTTGCCGCCCTCTGTTTGCCTCACTCTTTTTGCCGCAATCTGTGAGCAGCCCATCTGTTTACTGCCCTCAGTTTGCTGCCCTCTTTTTGGGGCCCTTTGTTTGCCGCCCTCTGTTTGCCGCCCTGTATTTGTGGCCCTCTGTTTGCCGCTCTCTGTTTGCCGCCCTCTGTTTGCCACCCTCTGTTTGCAGCTCTATGTTTGCCACTCTCTGTTTGCCATCCTCTGTTTGCCAGCCTCTGTTTGTCGCCTTCTGTTTGAGTCCCTCTGTTTGCCGCCCTCTGTTTGCAGCCCACTGTTTGGTCCCTCGGTTTACCGCCCTCTGTTTGCCTCCCTCTGTTTGCCGCCCTATGTTTGCCGCCCTGTATTTGCGGCCCTCTGTTTGCCGCTCTCTGTTTGCTGCCCTCTGTTTGCTGCCCTCTGTTTGCTGCCCTCTGTTTCCCGCGCTGTGTTTGCCACCCTCTGCTGCCCTCTTTTTGGGTCCTTTGTTTGCCCCCCTCTATTTGCTGCCCTCTGTTTGCCGCTCTCTGTTTGCCGCCCTCTGTTTGCTGCCCTCTGTTTGCTGCCCTCTGTTTGCCACCCTCTGTATGGAGAACTCTGTTTGCCGCAATCGGCTTCCCGCCCTCTATTTGCCACCCTCTGTTTGCCGCTCTATATTTGCGCCTCTCTGTTTGCCACCCCTCTTTTGTCGCTTCTGTTTGCAGCCCTCTGTTTGGCGCCCTCTGTTTGCCGCCCTCTGTTTGAGTCCTCTCTGTTTGCCGCCCTCTGTTTGCCGCCCTCTGTTTGCCACCCTCTGTTTGCCGCCCTCTGCTTGCTGCCCTCTGTATGGGGCACTCTGTTTGCTGCCGTCCATTTGCCGCCCTCTGTTTGTTGCCCTCTGTTTGCTTTACTGCCCTCTGTTTAGGGCCCTGTTTTTGGGGCCATCTGTTTGCCGCCCTCTGTTTGCCGCCCTCCATTTGCCACCCTCTGCTTGCCGCTCGCTGTATGCCTCCCTCAATTTGCCCCCCTCTGTTTGGGGCCCTCTGTTTGAGCCCTCTGTTTGCCGCCCTCTGTTTGCGCACTCTCTTTGCCGGCCACTGCTTGCTACCCTCTGTTCGCTGCCCTCTGTTTGGGGCCCTCTGTTTGCCGCATTCTGTTTGCCATCCTCTGTTTGCTGCCCTCTGTTTGGGGCACTCTGTTTGGGACCCTGTGTTTGCCGCCCTCTGTTTGCCGCCCTCTGTTTTGGGCCCTCTGTTTGCTGCCGTCTGTTTGCCGCCCCCTGTTTGTCACCCTCTGTTTGCCGCCCTCTGTTTGCTGCCCGCTGTTTGCTGCCCTCTGTTTGCCGCCCTCTGTTTGCCGCCATCTGTTTGCCACACTCTGTTTGCTCCCTCTGCTTGCCACCCTCTATTTGCTGCCCTCTGTTTGCTGCCCTCTGTTTGCCAACCCCTTTTTTCTGCCCTCTGTTTGGGTCCCCCTTGTTTACCGCCCTCTGTTTGCCGCCCTCTGTTTGGGACCCCCTGTTTGTCGCCTTCTGTTTGCCGCCCTCCGTTTGCTGCCCTTTGTGTGCCGCCCTCTGTTTGCCGCCCTCTGTTTGACACCCTCTGTTTGACGCCCTCTGTTTGCCGCCCTCTTTTTGGGGCCCTCTGGTTGCCGCCCTCTGTTTGCTGCCCTCTCTTCGTCGCCTTCAGTTTTGCAGCCCACTTTTTGCCGGACTGTGTTTGCCGCCTTCTGTTTGAGGCCCTCTGTTTGGGTCTCACTGTTTACCGCACCAAGTTGGCCGCCCTCTGTTTGCCTGCCTCTGTTTACCGCCCTCTGTTTGGCGTCATGTGATTGCCGCCCTCTGTTTGGGGCCCTCTCTTTTCTGCCCTCTGTTTGCCGCCCTCTGTTTGCCGCCCTCTGTTTGCCGCCCTCTGTTTGCCGCCCTCTGTTTGCCTCCCTCTGTTTGCCACCCTCTGTTTGCAGCCCTCTGTTTGCCGCCCTCTGTTTACTGCCCTCTGTTTGGGGCCCTGTGTTTCCGCCGTCTCTTTGAAGACCTCTGTTTGCCACCCTCTGTTTGCCGCCCTCTGTTTGCCGCCCTCTGTTTGCTGTCCTCTGTTTGCCTCCCTCTGTTTGCCTCCCTCTGTTTGCCGCCCACTCTTTGCCACGCTCTGTTTGTCACCCTCTGTTTGCCGCCCTCTGCTTGCCGCCCTCTGTTTGGGGCACTCTGTTTGCTGCCCTCTGTTTGCCGCCCTCTGTTTACCACCCTCTGTTTGGAGCTATCTCTTTGCCGCCCTCAGTTTGCTGCCCTCTGTTTGCCGCCCTCTTTTTGCCGCCCTCTGTTTGCCGCCCACTGTCTGCCACCCTCTGTTTGGGCCGCTCTGTTTACTGCCTTCTATTTGGGTCCCTCTTTTTGGGGCCATCTGTTTTCCGCTCTCTGATTGCCGCCCTCTGTTTGGAGCCCTCTGTTTGCTGCCCTCTGTATGCTGCCCTCTGATCGGGGCCCTCTGTTTGCCGCTGCCTCTTTACCGCCCTAATTTTGCCGACCTCTGTTTGCTGCCCTCTGTTTGCCACCCACTGTTTGGGGCCCTTTGTTTGCCACCCTCTGTTTGCCACCCTCTGTTTACTGCCCTCTGTTTGGGACCCCCTGTTGGTGGCCCTCTGATTGCCGCCCTCTGTTTGGAGCCATCTGTTTGCTGCCCTCTGTTTGCCGCCCTCTCTTTACTGCGCCTTGTTTGCCGCACTCTGTTTGCCGCACTCTGTTTACTGACCTCTGTTTGCCACCCACTTTTTTGGGCGCTCTGTTTCACGCCCTCTGTTTGCCGCCCTCTGTTTGCCACGGTCTGTTTGCTGCCCTCTGCTGCCCTCTGTTTGGGTCTTTTGTTTGCCCCCCTCTATTTGTCACCCTCTGTTTGCCGCTCTCTGTTTGCTGCCCTCTGTTTGCTGCCCTCTGTTTGCCGGCCTCTGTTTGCCGCCTTCTGTTTGATGCCCTCTGTTATCCGTCGTCTCTTTGCCGCCCTCTGTTTGCCGCCTTCTGTGTGGGTCCCTCTGTTTACCGCTCTCTGTTTGGGGCCCTGCATTTGCTGCCCTCTGTTTTCTGCCCTCTCTTTGCCACCCTCTGTTTGGGGCCCTCTGTTTGTCGCTCTCTGTTTGCCGCCATCTGTTTGCCGCCCTCTGCTTCCCGCCGTCTGTTTGTGGCCCTCTGTTTGACGCCCTGTTTTTCCGCCCTCTGTTTGGGACCCCCTTGTTTACCGCCCTCTGATTGCCGCCCTCTGTTTGGGGCGCTCTGTTTGTCGCCCTCTGTTTACCGCCCTCTGTTTGTTGCCTTCTGTCTGCAGCCCTCTTTTTGCCGGCCTCTGCTTGCCGCCTTCTGTTTGAGGCCCTCTGTTTGCCGCCCTCTGTTTGGGTCCCTCTGTTTACCGCCCACTGTTTGCCGCCCTCTGCTTGCCTCCCTCGGTTTTCCACCCTCTGTTTGGCGCCCTCTGATTGCTGCCCTCTGATTGCCACACTCTGATAGCGGCCCTCTGTTTGCCACCCTCTGTTTGCCACCATCTGTTTGGGGCCCGATGTTTGCCGCCGTCTGTATGCCACCCTCTGTTTGCCAACCTCTGTTTGCTGCCCTCTGTTTTCTGCCCTCAGTTTGGGGTCCTGTGTTTGCCGGCCTCTGTATGCCGACCTCTGTGTGCCTCCCTCTCTTTGCCGCCCTCTGTTTGGAGCCCTCTGTTTGCCGTCCTCTGTTTGCCTCCCTCTGTTTGCCTTCCTCTGATTGCCGCCCTCTGTTTGCCGCCCTCTGTTTACCGGCCTCTGTTTGGAGCCTTCTGTTTGCCGCCCTCTGTATGCTGCCCTCTGTATTCTGCCCTCTGTTTGCGACCCTCTGTTTGTCGCCCTCTGTTTGCTGCCCTCTGATTGGGGCCCTCTGTTTGCCGCCCTCGGATTGGGGCCCTCTGTTTGCCGACCTCTGTTTGCCGCCCTCTGTTTGCCGCCCTCTGTTTGCCTCATTCTGTTTGCCGCCCTCTGTTTGGGGCCCTCTGTTTGCCATCCTCTGTTTGCTGCCCTCTGTTTGGTGCCCTCTGTTTGGCACCCTCTGTTTGCCATCCTCTGTTTGCCGCCCTCTGTTTGTGGCCCTCTGTTTGCCGCCCTCTGTTTGCCGCACTCTGTTTTCCACGCTCTCTTTCCCCCCCACTGCTGCCCTCTGTTTGGGTCCTTTGTTTGCCGCCCTCTGTTTGCCACCCTCTGTTTGCCGCCCTCTGTTTGCCGCCCTCTGTTTGCCGCCCTCTGTTCCTGCACTCTGTTTGCCGCCCTCTGTTTGCCGCCCTCTGTTTACTGCCCTCTGTTTGGTGCATTCGTTTTGGGGCCCTCTGTTTGGCGCCCTCTGTTTGCCGCCCTCTGTTTGCCGCACTCTGCTGGCCGCGTTCTGTTTGGATCCCTCTGTTTGCCACACACTGTTTGCTCCCCTCTGTTTGTTGCCCTCTGTTTACCGACCTCTGTTTGCCGCCCTCACTTTGCCGCCCTCCGTTAACTGCACTCTGTTTGCGGCCCTCTGTTTACGGCCCTCTGTTTGCCGCCCTCTGTTTGTCGCGTTTTGTTTGCAGCCCGTTTTTTGCCGGCCTCCGTTTGCCGTATTCTGTTTGAGGGCCTCTGTTTGCTGCCCTCTTTTTGTCGCCCTCTGTTTGCTGCCCTCTGTTTGGGTCCCTCTGCTACCGCCCTATGTTTGCCACCGTCTGTTTGCCTCCCTCTGTTTGCAACCCTCTGATTGCCATCCTCCGTATGCCGTCCTCTGTTTGGGGCCCTCTGTTTACCGTCCTCTGTTTGCCGCACTGTCTTTGTCGCCCTCTGTTTGGGGCCCTATGTTTGCCGCCCTCTGTTTGCAGCCCTCTGTTTGCAGCCCTCCGTTTACTGCCCTCTGTTTGACGCCCTCTGTTTGCCGTCCTCTGTTTGCCTCCCTCTGTTTGCCTCCCTCTGTTTGCCGGCCTCTGCTTGCCGCCCTCTGTTTGGGGCACTCTGTTTGCCGCCCTCTGTTTGCCGCCCTCTGTTTGCCACCCTCTGTTTGCCGGCCTCTGCTTGCCGCCCTCTGTTTGGGGCACTCTGTTTGCCGCCCTCTGTTTGCAGCCCTCTTTTTACAGCCCTCTGTTTGGAGCCATCTGTTTGCTGCTCTCTCTTTGCTGCCCTCTGTTTGCCACCCTGTGTTTGGGGCCCGTCTGTTTGCCGCCCTCTGTTTGCCTCCTTCTGGTTGGGGCCCTCTGTTTGCCGCCCTCTATTTGCCACCCCCTGTTTTCCGCTCTCTGTTTGCCACCCTCTGTTTGCCGCCCTCTGTTTGCCTCCATCTGTTTGCCACCCTCTGTTTGGAGCCCTCTGTTTGCCGCCCATTGTGTGCTGCCCTCTGATTGCCACCCTATGATCAGGGCCCTCTGATTGCCGCCCTCCGTTTGCTGCCCGTTATTTGCCGCCCTCTGTTTGCCACCCTAATTTTGCCGCCCTGTGTTTGCGCCCTCTGTTTGCCGCCCTCTGTTTGTCTCCCTCTGTTTCCTGCCCTCTGTTTGCCACCCGCTTTTAAGCCCTCTGTTTGCCGCCCACTTTTTTCCGCCCTTTAATTGCTGTCCTCTGTTTGCCGTTCCCTTCTTGCTGCTCTCTGTTTGCCGCACACTCTTTGCGCCCTCTGTTTGGTGCCCTCTGTTTGCCACCCTCTGTTTGCCGCCTTCTGTTTGCCGTCCTCTGTTTGCCGCCCTCTATTTGCCCCCTTCTGCTGCCGCACTCTGTCTACATCCCTCTGTTTGCCACCCTCTGTTTGCCGCCTCTGTTTGCCGCCCTCTGTTTGCTGCCCTCTGTTTGCTGCCCTATGATTGTGGCCCTCTGTTGGCTGCACTCTTTTTGCCGCCCACTGATCTCTGCTCTCTCTTTGGGGCCCTCTGTTTGCCGCCCTCTATGTGTCGCCCTCTGTTTGGGGCCCTCTGTTTGCCGCCCTCTGTTTGCCGCCCTCTGATTGCCGCCTTCTGTTTGGGGACATCGGTTTCCCACCCCATGTGTGCCGCCTCTGAATGCCGCCCTCCGTTTGCCGCCTTCCATTTGGGGCCCTCTGTTTGGTGCCCTCTGTTTGCCGCCCTCTGTTTGGCACCCTCTGTTTGGCACCCTCTGTTTTCTGCCGGCTGTTTGCCTCCCTCTGTTTGCCGCCCTCTCTTTGGGGCACACAGTTTGCCGCCCTCTGTTTGCCGCACTCTGCTTGCCGCACTCACTTTGCCACCCTCTCCTTACCTCCCTCTTTTTGCAGGCCTCTGTTTGCCGCCTCTGTTTGCCGCCCTCTGTCTGCCGACCTCTGATTGCCGCCCTCTATTTGCCGCCCTCTGTTTGCCGCCCTGTTTGTCGCCCTCTGTTTACTGCCCTCTGTTTAGGGCCATCTGTTTGGGGCCCACTGTTTGCCGTCCTCTGATTGCTGCCATCTGTTTGGGCCCACTGTTTGCCAACCTCTGTTCGCCGCCCTCTGTTTGGGGCCCTCTGTTTGCCGCCCTCTGTTTGCCGGCCTCTTTTTGCTGTACTATGTTTGCCTCCTTCTGTTTGCCGCCCTCTCTTTGCCGTCCTCTGTTTGCTGCCCTCTGTTTCGGCTATTCTGTTTGGCGCCTTCTTTTTGCCGCCCTCTGTTTGCCGCCCTCTGTTTGAGGCCCACTGTTTGCCACCTTATGTTTGCCGCCCTCTGTTTGGCGCCCTCTGTTTGTGGCCCTCCGTTTGCCGCCCTCTTTTTGCCGCCCTCTCTTTGCCGCCCTCTCTTTGCCACCCGCTGTTTGCAGCCCTCTGTTTGCCGTGCTCTGCTTGCCACCCTCTGTTTGCTGCCCTCTGTTTGGGCCTTTGTTTGCCGCCCTCTGTTTGCCGCGCTCTGTTTGCCACCTTCTGTTTGGGTACCTCTGTTTGCCACCCTCTGACGACCGCCCTCTGTTTGCCGCCCTCTGTTTGCTGCCCTCTGTTAATTGCACTCTGTTTGGGGAACTCTGTTTGGGGCCCTCTGTTTGCCGCCCTCTGTTTGGGGCCATCTGTTTGCAGCCCTCTGTTTGCCTCCCTCTGTTTTCCGCCCTCTGTTTGGATCCCTCCGTTTGCTGTCCTCTGTTTGATGCACTGTGTATGCCACCCTCTGTTTGCCGCCGTCTGTTAGCCTCCCTCTGTTTGCCGCCCTCTGTTTGGAGCCCTCCGTTTGCTGCCCTCTGTTTGCGGCACTGTGAATGCCTCCTTCTGTTTGGGGCCCTCTGTTTGGGGCCCTCTGTTTGCCGCCCTCTGTTTGCAGCCCCCTGTTTGGGGCCCTCTGTTTGCCATCTTCTGTTTGCCTCCCTCTGTTTCCCGCCCTGTTTGCCGCCCTCTGTTTGCTGCCCTCTGTTTGGGGCACTCTGTTTGGGAACCTGTGTTTGCCACCCTCTGTATGCCGCCCTCTGTTTGCTGCCTTCTATTTGGCTCCCTCTGTTTTCCTACCTCTGTTTACCGCCCTCTCTTTGGGTCCCTCTGTTTGCCACCCTCTGTTTATCGCCCCCTGTTTGCCGCCCTCTGTTTTGGGCCCTCTGTTTGCCGCCCGCTATTTGCTGCCCTCTGTTTGCCGCCCTCTGTTTGCCGCACTCTGTTTGCCTCCTCTGCTTGCCACCTTCTGTTTGCTGCTCTCTGTTTGCCGCCCTCTGTTTGCCGAACCCTTTTTTCCGCCCTCTGTTTGGTTCCCCCTTGTTTACCGCCCTCCGTTTGCTGCCCTCTGTGTGCTGCCTTCTGTTTGACGCCCTCTGTTTGACGCCATCTGTTTGGCACCCTCTGTTTGCTGCCCTCTGTTCATCGCCTTCAGTTTGCAGCCCACTTTTTGCTGGACTGTGTTTGCCGCCTTCTGTTTCAGGCCCTCTGTTTGGATCTCTCTGTTTACTGCACTATGTTGTCCGCCCTCTGTTTGCTGCCTAATGTTTAACGCCCTCTGTTTGGCGTCATGTGATTGCCGCCCTCTGTTTCCCGCCCTCTGTTTCGGGCCCTCTCTTTTCTGCCCTCTGTTTGCTGCCCTCTGATTGCCGACCTCTGTTTGCCTCCATCTGTTTGCCACCCTCTGTTTGCAGCCCTCTGTTTGCCGGCCTCTGTTTACTGCCCTCATTTTGCGGGCATCTCTTTGGGGCCCTGTGTTTCTGCACTCTCTTTGCAGACCTCTGTTTGCCGCCCTCTGTTTGCCGCCCTCTGTTTGCCGTCCTCTGTTTGCCTCCCTCTGTTTGCCTCCCTCTGTTTGCCGGCCTCTGCTTGCCACCCTCTGTTTGGGGCACTCTGTTTGCTGCCCTCTGTTTGCCGCCCTCTGTTTGCCACCCTCTGTTTGCCGGCCTCTGCTTGCCGCCCTCTGTTTGGGGCACTCTGTTTGCCGCCCTCTGTTTGCCGCCCTCTTTTTACAGCCATCTGTTTGCTGCTCTCTCTTTGCTGCCCTCTGTTTGCCACCCTGTGTTTGGGGCCCATCTGTTTGCCGCCCTCTGTTTGCCGCCCTCTGTTTGCCTCCTTCTGGTTGGGGCCCTCTGTTTGCCGCCCTCTATTTGCCACCCCCTGTTTTCCGCTCTCTGTTTGCCACCCTCTGTTTGCCGCCCTCTGTTTGCCTCCATCTGTTTGCCACCCTCTGTTTGGAGCCCTCTGTTTGCCGCCCATTGTGTGCTGCCCTCTGATTGCCACCCTATGATCAGGGCCCTCTGATTGCTGCCCTCCGTTTGCTGCCCGTTATTTGCTGCCCTCTGTTTGCCACCCTAATTTTGCCGCCCTGTGTTTGCTGCCCTCTGTTTGCCGCCCTCTGTTTGTCTCCCTCTGTTTCCTGCCCTCTGTTTGCCACCCGCTGTTTAGAGCCCTCTGTTTGCCCCCTTCTGCTGCCGCACTCTGTCTACATCCCTCTGTTTGCCACCCTCTGTTTGCCACCCTCTGTTTGCCGCCTTCTGTTTGCCGTCCTCTGTTTGCCGCCCTCTGTTTGCTGCCCTCTGTTTGCTGCCCTATGATTGTGGCCCTCTGTTGGCTGCACTCTTTTTGCCGCCCACTGATCTCTGCTCTCTCTTTGGGGCCCTCTGTTTGCCGCCCTCTATGTGTCGCCCTCTGTTTGGGGCCCTCTGTTTGCCGCCCTCTGTTTGCCGCCTTCTGTTTGCCGTCCTCTGTTTGCCGCCCTCTGATTGCCGCCTTCTGTTTGGGGACATCGGTTTCCCACCCCATGTGTGCCGCCCTCTGAATGCTGCCTTCCATTTGGGGCCCTCTGTTTGGTGCCCTCTGTTTGGCACCCTCTGTTTGGCACCCTCTGTTTTCTGCCGGCTGTTTGCCTCCCTCTGTTTGCCACCCTCTCCTTACCTCCCTCTTTTTGCGGGCCTCTGTTTGCCGCCTCTGTTTGCCGCCCTCTGTCTGCCGACCTCTGATTGCCGCCCTCTATTTGCCGCCCTCTGTTTGCCGCCCTGTTTGTCGCCCTCTGTTTACTGCCCTCTGTTTAGGGCCATCTGTTTGGGGCCCACTGTTTGCCGTCCTCTGATTGCTGCCATCTGTTTGGGCCCACTGTTTGCCAATCTCTGTTCGCCGCCCTCTGTTGGGGCCCTCTGTTTGCCGCCCTCTGTTTGCCGGCCTTTTGCTGTACTATGTTTGCCTCCTTCTGTTTGCCGCCCTCTCTTTGCCTCCCTCTGTTTTCCGCCCTCTGTTTGGATCCCTCCGTTTGCTGTCCTCTGTTTGATGCACTGTGTATGCCACCCTCTGTTTGCCGCCGTCTGTTAGCCTCCTCCCCTCTGTTTGCCACCCTCTGTTTGCAGCCCCCTGTTTGGGGCCCTCTGTTTGGGGCACTCTGTTTGGGAACCTGTGTTTGCCGCCCTCTGTATGCCGCCCTCTGTTTGCTGCCTTCTATTTGGCTCCCTCTGTTTTCCTACCTCTGTTTACCGCCCTCTCTTTGGGTCCCTCTGTTTGCCACCCTCTGTTTATCGCCCCCTGTTTGCCGCCCCCTGTTTGGGGCCCTCTGTTTGCCGCCCTCTGTTTGCCGCACTCTGTTTGCCTCCTCTGCTTGCCACCTTCTGTTTGCTGCCCTCTGTTTGCCGCCCTCTGTTTGCCGACCCCTTTTTTCCGCCCTCTGTTTGGTTCCCCCTTGTTTACCGCCCTCCGTTTGCTGCCCTCTGTGTGCTGCCTTCTGTTTGACGCCCTCTGTTTGACGCCATCTGTTTGGCACCCTCTGTTTGCTGCCCTCTGTTCATCGCCTTCAGTTTGCAGCCCACTTTTTGCTGGACTGTGTTTGCCGCCTTCTGTTTGAGGCCCGCTGTTTGGATCTCTCTGTTTACTGCACTATGTTGGCCGCCCTCTGTTTGCTGCCCTCTGTTTAGCGCCCTCTGTTTGGCGTCATGTGATTGCCGCCCTCTGTTTCCCGCCCTCTGTTTCGGGCCCTCTCTTTTCTGCCCTCTGTTTGCTGCCCTCTGATTGCCGCCCTCTGTTTGCCTCCATCTGTTTGCCACCCTCTGTTTGCAGCCCTCTGTTTGCCACCCTCTCTTTACTTCCGTCATTTTGCGGGCATCTCTTTGGGGCCCTGTGTTTCCGCCGTCTCTTTGCAGACCTCTGTTTGCCACCCTCTGTTTGCCGCCCTCTGTTTGCCGCCCTCTGTTTGCCGTCCTCTGTTTGCCTCCCTCTGTTTGCCTCCCTCTGTTTGCCGCCCACTGTTTGCCATGCTCTGTTTGTCACCCTCTGTTTGCCGCCCTCTGCTTGCCGCCCTCTGTTTGGGGCACTCTGTTTGCTGCCCTCTGTTTGCCGCCCTCTGTTTACCACCCTCTGTTTGGAGCCATCTCTTTGCCGCCCTCTATTTGCTGCCCTCTGTTTGGGGCCCTCTGTTTGCCACCCTCTTTTTGCCGCCCTCTGTTTGCCGCCCACTGTCTGCCACCCTCTGTTTGGGGCGCTCTGTTTACTGCCCTCTATTTGGGGCCCTCTTTTTGGGGCCCTCTGTTTTCCGCTCTCTGATTGCCGCCCTCTGTTTGCCGCCCTCTGTTTGCCTCCATCTGTTTGCCACCCTCTGTTTGGAGCCCTCTGTTTGCTGCCCTCTGTTTCCCTCTCTCTGTTTGCTGCATTCTGTTTGGGGCCCTCTGTTTGCCGCCCTCTGTTCGCCACCCTCTGATTCCCGCCTCTTTTTGCCGCCCTCTGTTTGGAGCCCTCTGTTTGTCGCCCTCTGTTTGCCGCCCTCTGTTTTCCGCCCTCTGTTTACTACCCTCTGTTTGCCGCCCTGGGTTTGCCGCCTTTTGTTTGTGTCCGTCTGTTTCCCGCTCTCTGATTGCCGCCCTCTGTTTGCCGCTCTCTGTTTGCCGCCCTCTGATTGGAGCCCTCTGTTTGCCGCCCTCTGTTTGGGGCCCTCTCTTTGCCGTCCTCTGTTTTCCGCCCTCTCTTTGTCGACCTCTGTTTGGGGCCCACTGTTTGGGGCCATCTGTTTGCCGCCCTCTCATTGCCGCCCTCTGTTTGCCGCCCTCTGTTTGCCTCCCTCTGTTTTCCACCCACTGTTTGCCGCCCTCCGCTTGCTGCCCTCTGTATGCGGCACTCTGTTTGCTGCCGTCCATTTGCCGCCTTCTCTTTGTTGCCCTCTGTTTGCCTCCCTCTGTTTACTGCCCTCTGTTTAGGGCCCTGTTTTTGGGGCCATCTGTTTGCCGCCCTCTGTTTGCCGCCCTCCATTTGCCACCCTCTGCTTGCCGCTCGCTGTATGCCTCCCTCAATTTGCCCCCCTCTGTTTGGGGCCCTCTGTTTGAGCCCTCTGTTTGCCGCCCTCTGTTTGCGCACTCTCTTTGCCGGCCACTGCTTGCTACCCTCTGTTCGCTGCCCTCTGTTTGGGGCCCTCTGTTTTCCGCTCTCTGTTTGCCACCCTCTGTTTGCCGCCCTCTGTTTGCCTCCATCTGTTTGCCACCCTCTGTTTGGAGCCCTCTGTTTGCCGCCCATTGTGTGCTGCCCTCTGATTGCCACCCTATGATCAGGGCCCTCTGATTGCCGCCCTCCGTTTGCTGCCCGTTATTTGCCGCCCTCTGTTTGCCACCCTAATTTTGCCGCCCTGTGTTTGCTGCCCTCTGTTTGCCGCCCTCTGTTTGTCTCCCTCTGTTTCCTGCCCTCTGTTTGCCACCCGCTGTTTAGAGCCCTCTGTTTGCCGCCGACTTTTTTCCGCCCTTTAATTGCTGTCCTCTATTTGCCGTTCCCTTCTTGCTGCTCTCTGTTTGCCGCACTCTCTTTGCCGCCCTCTGTTTGGTGCCCTCTGTTTGCCACCCTCTGTTTGCCGCCTTCTGTTTGCCGTCCTCTGTTTGCCGCCCTCTATTTGCCCCCTTCTGCTGCCGCACTCTGTCTACATCCCTCTGTTTGCCACCCTCTGTTTGCCGCCTTCTGTTTGCCGTCCTCTGTTTGCCGCCCTCTGTTTGCTGCCCTCTGTTTGCTGCCCTATGATTGTGGCCCTCTGTTGGCTGCACTCTTTTTGCCGTCCACTGATCTCTGCTCTCTCTTTGGGGCCCTCTGTTTGCCGCCCTCTATGTGTCGCCCTCTGTTTGGGGCCCTCTGTTTGCCGCCCTCTGTTTGCCGCCTTCTGTTTGCCGTCCTCTGTTTGCCGCCCTCTGATTGCCGCCTTCTGTTTGGGGACATCGGTTTCCCACCCCATGTGTGCCGCCCTCTGAATGCTGCCCTCCGTTTGCCGCCTTCCATTTGGGGCCCTCTGTTTGGTGCCCTCTGTTTGGCACCCTCTGTTTGGCACCCTCTGTTTTCTGCCGGCTGTTTGCCTCCCTCTGTTTGCCGCCCTCTCTTTGGGGCACACAGTTTGCCGCCCTCTGTTTGCCGCACTCTGCTTGCCGCACTCACTTTGCCACCCTCTCCTTACCTCCCTCTTTTTGCAGGCCTCTGTTTGCCGCCCTCTGTCTGCCGACCTCTGATTGCCGCCCTCTATTTGCCGCCCTCTGTTTGCCGCCCTGTTTGTCGCCCTCTGTTTACTGCCCTCTGTTTAGGGCCATCTGTTTGGGGCCCACTGTTTGCCGTCCTCTGATTGCTGCCATCTGTTTGGGCCCACTGTTTGCCAACCTCTGTTCGCCGCCCTCTGTTTGGGGCCCTCTGTTTGCCGCCCTCTGTTTGCCGGCCTCTTTTTGCTGTACTGTGTTTGCCTCCTTCTGTGTGCCGCCCTCCCTTTGCCGTCCTCTGTTTTCTGCCCTCTGTTTCGGCTATTCTGTTTGGCGCCTTCTTTTTGCCGCCCTCTGTTTGCCGCCCTCTGTTTGAGGCCCACTGTTTGCCACCTTATGTTTGCCGCCCTCTGTTTGGCGCCCTCTGTTTGTGGCCCTCCGTTTGCCGCCCTCTTTTTGCCGCCCTCTCTTTGCCGCCCTCTCTTTGCCACCCGCTGTTTGCAGCCCTCTGTTTGCCGTGCTCTGCTTGCCACCCTCTGTTTGCTGCCCTCTGTTTGGGCCTTTGTTTGCCGCCCTCTGTTTGCCGCGTTCTGTTTGCCACCTTCTGTTTGGGTACCTCTGTTTGCCACCCGCTGACGACCGCCCTCTGTTTGCCGCCCTCTGTTTGCTGCCCTCTGTTAATTGCACTCTGTTTGGGGAACTCTGGGGCCCTCTGTTTGCCGCCCTCTGTTTGGGGCACTCTGTTTGCTGCCCTCCATTTGCCACCCACTGTTTGGGGCCCTATGTTTGCGGCCCTGTTTGCCGCCCTCTGTTTGTCGCCCTCTGTTTGCCTCTCTCTGTTTACTGCCCTCTGTTTAGGGCCCTGTTTTTGGGGCCGTCTGTTTGCCACCCTATGTTTGCCGCCCTCCATTTGCCACCCTCTGCTTGCTGCTCGCTGCATGCCTCCCTCAGTTTGCCGCCCTCTGTTTGGGGCCCTCTGTTTGCCGCCCTCTGTTTGCCTCCCTCTGTTTGCCTCCCTCTGTTTGCCACCCTCTGCTTGCCACCCTCTGTTTGCCGCCCTCTGTTTGCCTCCATCTGTTTGCCACCCTCTGTTTGGAGCCCTCTGTTTGCTGCCCTCTGTTTCCCTCTCTCTGTTTGCTGCATTCTGTTTGGGGCCCTCTGTTTGCCACCCTCTGTTCGCCACCCTCTGATTCCCGCCTCTTTTTGCCGCCCTCTGTTTGGAGCCCTCTGTTTGTCGCCCTCTGTTTGCGCCCTCTGTTTTCCGCCCTCTGTTTACTACCCTCTGTTTGCCGCCCTGGGTTTGCCGCCTTTTGTTTGTGTCCGTCTGTTTCCCGCTCTCTGATTGCCGCCCTCTGTTTGCCGCTCTCTGTTTGCCGCCCTCTGATTGGAGCCCTCTGTTTGCCGCCCTCTGTTTGGGGCCCTCTTTTGCCGTCCTCTGTTTTCCGCCCTCTCTTTGTCGACCTCTGTTTGGGGCCCACTGTTTGGGGCCATCTGTTTGCCGCCCTCTCATTGCCGCCCTCTGTTTGCCGCCCTCTGTTTGCCTCCCTCTGTTTGCCTCCCTCTGTTTTCCACCCACTGTTTGCCACCCTCTGTTTGTCACCCTCTGTTTGCCGCTCTCTGCTTGCCGCCCTCTGTTTGGGGCACTCTGTTTGCCGCCCTCGGTTTGCCTTTGTTTTCCACCCTCTGTTTGGAGCCATCTCTTTGCCGCCCTCTGTTTGCTGCCCTCTGTTTGGGGCCCTGAGTTTGCCGCCCTCTTTTTGCCGCCCTCGTTTGCCGCCCTCTGATTGGAGCCCTCTGTTTGCCGCCCTCTGTTTGGGGCCCTCTGTTTGCCGCCCTCTGTTTGCCTCCCTCTGTTTGCCGCCCTCTGTTTGCCGCCCTCTGTTTGCCACCCTCTGTTTGCCGCCCTCTGCTTGCTGCCCTCTGTATGGGGCACTCTGTTTGCTGCCGTCCATTTGCCGCCCTCTGTTTGTTGCCCTCTGTTTGCTTTACTGCCCTCTGTTTAGGGCCCTGTTTTTGGGGCCATCTGTTTGCCGCCCTCTGTTTGCCGCCCTCCATTTGCCACCCTCTGCTTGCCGCTCGCTGTATGCCTCCCTCAATTTGCCCCCCTCTGTTTGGGGCCCTCTGTTTGAGCCCTCTGTTTGCCGCCCTCTGTTTGCGCACTCTCTTTGCCGGCCACTGCTTGCTACCCTCTGTTCGCTGCCCTCTGTTTGGGGCCCTCTGTTTGCCGCATTCTGTTTGCCATCCTCTGTTTGCTGCCCTCTGTTTGGGGCACTCTGTTTGGGACCCTGTGTTTGCCGCCCTCTGTTTGCCGCCCTCTGTTTTGGGCCCTCTGTTTGCTGCCGTCTGTTTGCCGCCCCCTGTTTGTCACCCTCTGTTTGCCGCCCTCTGTTTGCTGCTCACTGTTTTGGGCCCTCTTTTTGCCGCCCGCTGTTTGCTGCCCTCTGTTTGCCGCCCTCTGTTGGCCGCCATCTGTTTGCCACACTCTGTTTGCTGCCTCTGCTTGCCACCCTCTATTTGCTGCCCTCTGTTTGCTGCCCTCTGTTTGCCAACCCCTTTTTTCTGCCCTCTGTTTGGGTCCCCCTTGTTTACCGCCCTCTGTTTGCCGCCCTCTGTTTGGGACCCCCTGTTTGTCGCCTTCTGTTTGCCGCCCTCCGTTTGCTGCCCTTTGTGTGCCGCCCTCTGTTTGCCGCCCTCTGTTTGACACCCTCTGTTTGATGCCCTCTGTTTGCCGCCCTCTTTTTGGGGCCCTCTGGTTGCCGCCCTCTGTTTGCTGCCCTCTCTTCGTCGCCTTCAGTTTTGCAGCCCACTTTTTGCCGGACTGTGTTTGCCGCCTTCTGTTTGAGGCCCTCTGTTTGGGTCTCACTGTTTACCGCACCAAGTTGGCCGCCCTCTGTTTGCCTGCCTCTGTTTACCGCCCTCTGTTTGGCGTCATGTGATTGCCGCCCTCTGTTTGGGGCCCTCTCTTTTCTGCCCTCTGTTTGCCGCCCTCTGTTTGCCGCCCTCTGTTTGCCGCCCTCTGTTTGCCGCCCTCTGTTTGCCACCCTCTGTTTGCCGCCCTCTGTTTGCCGCCCTCTGTTTGCCGCCCTCTGTTTGCCGCCCTCTGTTTGGGCATCTCTTTGGGGCCCTGTGTTTCTTCTGCCGTCTCTTTGAGACCTCTGTTTGCCACCCTCTGTTTGCCGCCCTCTGTTTGCCGCCCTCTGTTTGCCTCCCTCTGTTTGCCTCCCTCTGTTTGCCGCCCTCTCTTTGCCACCCTCTGTTTGTCACCCTCTGTTTGCCGCCCTCTGCTTGCCGCCCTCTGTTTGGGGCCCTCTGGTTGCTGCCCTCTGTTTGCCGCCCTCTGTTTACCGCCCTCTGTTTGGAGCTATCTGTTTGCCGCCCTCAGTTTGCTGCCCTCTGTTTGCCGCCCTCTTTTTGCCGCCCTCTGTTTGCCGCCCACTGTCTGCCACCCTCTGTTTGGGGCGCTCTGTTTACTGCCTTCTATTTGGGGCCCTCTTTTTGGGGCCCTCTGTTTTCCGCTCTCTGATTGCCGCCCTCTGTTTGCCGCCCTCTGTTTGCCTCCATCTGTTTGCCACCCTCTGTTTGGAGCCCTCTGTTTGCTGCCCTCTGTATGCTGCCCTCTGATCGGGGCCCTCTGTTTGCCGCTGCCTCTTTACCGACCTAATTTTGCCGACCTCTGTTTGCCGCCCTCTGTTTGCCACCCACTGTTTGGGGCCCTTTGTTTGCCACCCTCTGTTTGCCACCCTCTGTTTACTGCCCTCTGTTTGGGACCCCCTGTTGGTGGCCCTCTGATTGCCGCCCTCTGTTTGGAGCCATCTATTTGCTGCCCTCTGTTTGCCGCCCTCTCTTTACTGCGCCTTGTTTGCCGCACTCTGTTTGCCGCACTCTGTTTACTGACCTCTGTTTGCCTCCCACTTTTTTGGGCGCTCTGTTTCACGCCCTCTGTTTGCCGCCCTCTGTTTGCCACGGTCTGTTTGCTGCCCTCTGCTGCCCTCTGTTTGGGTCTTTTGTTTGCCCCCCTCTATTTGTCACCCTCTGTTTGCCGCTCTCTGTTTGCTGCCCTCTGTTTGCTGCCCTCTGTTTGCCGACCTCTGTTTGCCGCCTTCTGTTTGATGCCCTCTGTTATCCGTCGTCTCTTTGCCGCCCTCTGTTTGCCGACTTCTGTGTGGGTCCCTCTGCTTACCGCTCTCTGTTTGGGGCCCTGCATTTGCTGCCCTCTGTTTTCTGCCCTCTCTTTGCCACCCTCTGTTTGGGGCCCTCTGTTTGTCGCTCTCTGTTTGCCGCCATCTGTTTGCCGCCCTCTGCTTCCCGCCGTCTGTTTGTGGCCCTCTGTTTGACGCCCTGTTTTTCCGCCCTCTGTTTGGGACCCCCTTGTTTACCGCCCTCTGATTGCCGCCCTCTGTTTGGGGCGCTCTGTTTGTCGCCCTCTGTTTACCGCCCTCTATTTGCCGCCCGCTGTGTGCCGCCCTCTGTTTGCCGCCTGCCGTTTGCCACCCTCTGTTTGCCGCCCTCTGTTTGCCACCCACTGTTAGCGGTGTTTTGTTTGCTGCCCTCTATTTGCCGCCCTCTGTTTGTTGCCTTCTGTCTGCAGCCCTCTTTTTGCCGGCCTCTGCTTGCCGCCTTCTGTTTGAGGCCCTCTGTTTGCCGCCCTCTGTTTGGGTCCCTCTGTTTACCGCCCACTGTTTGCCGCCCTCTGCTTGCCTCCCTCGGTTTTCCACCCTCTGTTTGGCGCCCTCTGATTGCTGCCCTCTGATTGCCACACTCTGATAGCGGCCCTCTGTTTGCCACCCTCTGTTTGCCACCATCTGTTTGGGGCCCGATGTTTGCCGCCGTCTGTATGCCACCCTCTGTTTGCCAACCTCTGTTTGCTGCCCTCTGTTTTCTGCCCTCAGTTTGGGGTCCTGTGTTTGCCGGCCTCTGTATGCCGACCTCTGTGTGCCTCCCTCTCTTTGCCGCCCTCTGTTTGGAGCCCTCTGTTTGCCATCCTCTGTTTGCCTCCCTCTGTTTGCCTTCCTCTGATTGCCGCCCTCTGTTTGCCACCCTCTGTTTGCCACCATCTGTTTGGGGCCCGATGTTTGCCGCCGTCTGTATGCCACCCTCTGTTTGCCAACCTCTGTTTGCTGCCCTCTGTTTTCTGCCCTCAGTTTGGGGTCCTGTGTTTGCCGGCCTCTGTATGCCGATCTCTGTGTGCCTCCCTCTCTTTGCCGCCCTCTGTTTGCCGCCCTCTGTTTACCGGCCTCTGTTTGGAGCCTTCTGTTTGCCGCCCTCTGTATGCTGCCCTCTGTATTCTGCCCTCTGTTTGCGACCCTCTGTTTGTCGCCCTCTGTTTGCTGCCCTCTGATTGGGGCCCTCTGTTTGCCGCCCTCGGATTGGGGCCCTCTGTTTGCCGACCTCTGTTTGCCGCCCTCTGTTTGCCACCCTAAGTTTGCCTCATTCTGTTTGCCGCCCTCTGTTTGGGGCCCTCTGTTTGCCATCCTCTGTTTGCTGCCCTCTGTTTGGTGCCCGCTGTTTGGCACCCTCTGTTTGCCATCCTCTGTTTGCCGCCCTCTGTTTGTGGCCCTCTGTTTGCCGCCCTCTGTTTGCCGCCCTCTGTTTGGCGCCCTCTGTTTGTGGCCCTCCGTTTGCCGCCCTCTTTTTGCCGCCCTCTCTTTGCCGCCCTCTCTTTGCCACCCGCTGTTTGCAGCCCTCTGTTTGCCGTGCTCTGCTTGCCACCCTCTGTTTGCTGCCCTCTGTTTGGGCCTTTGTTTGCCGCCCTCTGTTTGCCGCGCTCTGTTTGCCACCTTCTGTTTGGGTACCTCTGTTTGCCACCCTCTGACGACCGCCCTCTGTTTGCCGCCCTCTGTTTGCTGCCCTCTGTTAATTGCACTCTGTTTGGGGAACTCTGTTTGGGGCCCTCTGTTTGCCGCCCTCTGTTTGGGGCCATCTGTTTGCAGCCCTCTGTTTGCCTCCCTCTGTTTTCCGCCCTCTGTTTGGATCCCTCCGTTTGCTGTCCTCTGTTTGATGCACTGTGTATGCCACCCTCTGTTTGCCGCCGCCTGTTAGCCTCCCTCTGTTTGCCGCCCTCTGTTTGGAGCCCTCCGTTTGCTGCCCTCTGTTTGCGGCACTGTGAATGCCTCCTTCTGTTTGGGGCCCTCTGTTTTGGGGCCCTCTGTTTGCCGCCCTCTGTTTGCAGCCCCCTGTTTGGGGCCCTCTGTTTGCCATCTTCTGTTTGCCTCCCTCTGTTTCCTGCCCTGTTTGCCGCCCTCTGTTTGCTGCCCTCTGTTTGGGGCACTCTGTTTGGGAACCTGTGTTTGCCACCCTCTGTATGCCGCCCTCTGTTTGCTGCCTTCTATTTGGCTCCCTCTGTTTTCCTACCTCTGTTTACCGCCCTCTCTTTGGGTCCCTCTGTTTGCCACCCTCTGTTTATCGCCCCCTGTTTGCCGCCCTCTGTTTTGGGCCCTCTGTTTGCCGCCCGCTATTTGCTGCCCTCTGTTTGCCGCCCTCTGTTTGCCGCACTCTGTTTTCCTCCTCTGCTTGCCACCTTCTGTTTGCTGCACTCTGTTTGCCGCCCTCTGTTTGCCGACCCCTTTTTTCCGCCCTCTGTTTGGTTCCCCCTTGTTTACCGCCCTCCGTTTGCTGCCCTCTGTGTGCTGCCTTCTGTTTGACGCCCTCTGTTTGACGCCATCTGTTTGGCACCCTCTGTTTGCTGCCCTCTGTTCATCGCCTTCAGTTTGCAGCCCACTTTTTGCTGGACTGTGTTTGCCGCCTTCTGTTTGAGGCCCTCTGTTTACTGCACTATGTTGGCCGCCCTCTGTTTGCCGCCCTCTGTTTGGCGTCATGTGATTGCCGCCCTCTGTTTCCCGCCCTCTGTTTCCCGCCCTCTGTTTCGGGCCCTCTCTTTTCTGCCCTCTGTTTGCTGCCCTCTGATTGCCGCCCTCTGTTTGCCTCCATCTGTTTGCCACCCTCTGTTTGCAGCCCTCTGTTTGCCAGCCTCTGTTTACTGCCCTCATTTTGCGGGCATCTCTTTGGGGCCCTGTGTTTCTGCACTCTCTTTGCAGACCTCTGTTTGCCACCATCTGTTTGCCGCCCTCTGTTTGCCATCCTCTGTTTGCCTCCCTCTGTTTGCCTCCCTCTGTTTTCCACCCACTGTTTGCCACTCTCTGCTTGTCACCCTCTGTTTGCCACTCTCTGCTTCCCGCCCTCTGTTTGGGGCACTCTGTTTGCCGCCCTCGGTTTGCCGCCCTCTGTTTACCACCCTCTGTTTGGAGCCATCTCTTTGCCGCCCTCTGTTTGCTGCCCTCTGTTTGGGGCCCTGTGTTTGCCGCCCTCTTTTTGCTGCCCTCTGTTTGCCGCCCACTGTTTGCCGCCCTCTGATTGGAGCCCTCTGTTTGGGGCCCTCTGTTTGCCGCCCTCTGTTTGCCGCACTCTGTTTGCCTCCCTCTGTTTGCCGCCCTCTGTTTGCTGCCATCTGTTTGCCGCCCTCTGCTTGCCGCCCTCTGTTTGGGGCACTCTGTTTGCTGCCCTCCATTTGCCACCCACTGTTTGGGGCCCTATGTTTGCGGCCCTGTTTGCCGCCCTCTGTTTGTCGCCCTCTGTTTGCCTCTCTCTGTTTACTGCCCTCTGTTTAGGGCCCTGTTTTTGGGGCCGTCTGTTTGCCACCCTATGTTTGCCGCCCTCCATTTGCCACCATCTGCTTGCTGCTCGCTGCATGCCTCCCTCAGTTTGCCGCCCTCTGTTTGGGGCCCTCTGTTTGCCGCCCTCTGTTTGCCTCCCTCTGTTTGCCTCCCAGTGTTTGCCACCCTCTGTTTGCCGCCCTCTGTTTGCCGCCCTCTGCTTGCCGCCTTCTGTTTGGGGCACTCTGTTTGCTGCCCTCCATTTGCCACCCACTGTTTGGGGCCCTATGTTTGCGGCCCTGTTTGCCGCCCTCTGTTTGTCACCCTCTGTTTGCCTCCCTCTGTTTACTGCCCTCAGTTTAGGGCCCTGTTTTTGGGGCCGTCTGTTTGCCGCCCTCCATTTGCCACCCTCTGCTTGCCGCTCGCTGTATGCCACCCTCAGTTTGCCCCCCTCTGTATGGGGCCCTCTCTTTTCTGCCCTCTGTTTGCCGCCCTCTTTTTGTCGCCCTCTGTTTGCCGCCCTCTGATTGCCGCCCTCTGTTTGCCTCCATCTGTTTGCCACCCTCTGTTTGCCGCCCACTGTTAACCATGCTCTGTTTGTGACCCTCTGTTTGCCGCCCTCTGCTTGCCGCCCTCTGTTTGGGGCACTGTGTTTGCTGCCCTCTATTTGCCGCCCTCTGTTTACCACCCTCTGTTTGGAGCCCTCTCTGTGCCGCCCTCTATTTGCTGCCCTCTGTTTGCCGCCCTCTGTTTGCCGCCCTCTGTTTGCCGCCCTCTGTTTGCCGCCCACTGTCTGCCACCCTCTGTTTGGGGCGCTCTGTTTACTGCCCTCTATTTGGGGCCCTCTTTTTGGGGCCCTCTGTTTTCCGCTCTCTGATTGCCGCCCTCTGTTTGCCGCCCTCTGTTTGCCTCCATCTGTTTGCCACCCTCTGTTTGGAGCCCTCTGTTTGCTGCCCTCTGTTTCCCTCTCTCTGTTTGCTGCATTCTGTTTGGGGCCCTCTGTTTGCCGCCCTCTGTTCGCCACCCTCTGATTGCCGCCTCTTTTTGCCGCCCTCTGTTTGGAGCCCTCTGTTTGTCGCCCTCTGTTTGCCGCCCTCTGTTTTCCGCCCTCTGTTTACTACCCTCTGTTTGGGGCCCTCTGTTTGCCGCCCTGGGTTTGCCGCCTTTTGTTTGTGTCCGTCTGTTTCCCGCTCTCTGATTGCCGCCCTCTGTTTGCCGCTCTCTGTTTGCCGCCCTCTGATTGGAGCCCTCTGTTTGCCGCCCTCTGTTTGGGGCCCTCTCTTTGCCGTCCTCTGTTTTCCGCCCTCTCTTTGTCGACCCCTGTTTGGGGCCCACTGTTTGGGGCCATCTGTTTGCCGCCCTCTCATTGCCGCCCTCTGTTTGCCGCCCTCTGTTTGCCTCCCTCTGTTTGCCTCCCTCTGTTTTACACCCAGTTTGCCACCCTCTGTTTGTCACCCTCTGTTTGCCGCTCTCTGCTTGCCGCCCTCTGTTTGTCACCCTCTGTTTGGGGCACTCTGTTTGCCGCCCTCGGTTTGGAACCTTTGTTTACCACCCTCTGTTTGGAGCCATCTCTTTGCCACCCTCTGTTTGCTGCCCTCTGTTTGGGGCCCTGAGTTTGCCGCCCTCTTTTTGCCGCCCTCTGTTTGCCGCCAACTGTTTGCCGCCCTCTGATTGGAGCCCTCTGTTTGCCGCCCTCTGTTTGGGGCCCTCTGTTTGCCGCCCTCTGTTTGCCTCCCTCTGTTTGCCTCCCTCTGTTTGCCGCCCTCTCTTTGCCACCCTCTGTTTGCCGCCCTCTGCTTGCTGCCCTCTGTATGCGGCACTCTTTTTGCTGCCGTCCATTTGCCGCCTTCTGTTTGTTGCCCTCTGTTTGCCTCCCTCTGTTTACTGCCCTCTGTTTAGGGCCCTGTTTTTGGGGCCATCTGTTTGCCGCCCTCTGTTTGCCGCCCTCCATTTGCCACCCTCTGCTTGCCGCTCGCTGTATGCCTCCCTCAATTTGCCCCCCCTCTGTTTGGGGCCCTCTGTTTGAGCCCTCTCTTTGCCGCCCTCTGTTTGCGCACTCTCTTTGCCGGCCACTGCTTGCTACCCTCTGTTCGCTGCCCTCTGTTTGGGGCCCTCTGTTTTCCGCTCTCTGTTTGCCACCCTCTGTTTGCCGCCCTCTGTTTGCCTCCATCTGTTTGCCACCCTCTGTTTGGAGCCCTCTGTTTGCCGCCCATTGTGTGCTGCCCTCTGATTGCCACCCTATGATCAGGGCCCTCTGATTGCCGCCCTCCGTTTGCTGCCCGTTATTTGCCGCCCTCTGTTTGCCACCCTAATTTTGCCGCCCTGTGTTTGCTGCCCTCTGTTTGCCGCCCTCTGTTTGTCTCCCTCTGTTTCCTGCCCTCTGTTTGCCACCCGCTGTTTAGAGCCCTCTGTTTGCCGCCGACTTTTTTCCGCCCTTTAATTGCTGTCCTCTATTTGCCGTTCCCTTCTTGCTGCTCTCTGTTTGCCGCACTCTCTTTGCCGCCCTCTGTTTGGTGCCCTCTGTTTGCCACCCTCTGTTTGCCGCCTTCTGTTTGCCGTCCTCTGTTTGCCGCCCTCTATTTGCCCCCTTCTGCTGCCGCACTCTGTCTACATCCCTCTGTTTGCCACCCTCTGTTTGCCACCCTCTGTTTGCCGCCTTCTGTTTGCCGTCCTCTGTTTGCCGCCCTCTGTTTGCTGCCCTCTGTTTGCTGCCCTATGATTGTGGCCCTCTGTTGGCTGCACTCTTTTTGCCGCCCACTGATCTCTGCTCTCTCTTTGGGGCCCTCTGTTTGCCGCCCTCTATGTGTCGCCCTCTGTTGGGGCCCTCTGTTTGCCGCCCTCTGTTTGCCGCCTTCTGTTTGCCGTCCTCTGTTTGCCGCCCTCTGATTGCCGCCTTCTGTTTGGGGACATCGGTTTCCCACCCCATGTGTGCCGCCCTCTGAATGCTGCCCTCCGTTTGCCGCCTTCCATTTGGGGCCCTCTGTTTGGTGCCCTCTGTTTGCCGCCCTCTGTTTGGCACCCTCTGTTTGGCACCCTCTGTTTTCTGCCGTCTGTTTGCCTCCCTCTGTTTGCCGCCCTCTCTTTGGGGCACACAGTTTGCCGCCCTCTGTTTGCCGCACTCTGCTTGCCGCACTCACTTTGCCACCTTCTCCTTACCTCCCTCTTTTTGCAGGCCTCTGTTTGCCGCCTCTGTTTGCCGCCCTCTGTCTGCCGACCTCTGATTGCCGCCCTCTATTTGCCGCCCTCTGTTTGCCGCCCTGTTTGTCGCCCTCTGTTTACTGCCCTCTGTTTAGGGCCATCTGTTTGGGGCCCACTGTTTGCCGTCCTCTGATTGCTGCCATCTGTTTGGGCCCACTGTTTGCCAACCTCTGTTCGCCGCCCTCTGTTTGGGGCCCTCTGTTTGCCGCCCTCTGTTTGCCGGCCTCTTTTCGCTGTACTGTGTTTGCCTCCTTCTGTGTGCCGCCCTCCCTTTGCCGTCCTCTGTTTTCTGCCCTCTGTTTCGGCTATTCTGTTTGGCGCCTTCTTTTTGCCGCCCTCTGTTTGCCGCGCTCTGTTTGAGGCCCACTGTTTGCCACCTTATGTTTGCCGCCCTCTGTTTGGCGCCCTCTGTTTGTGGCCCTCCGTTTGCCGCCCTCTTTTTGCCGCCCTCTCTTTGCCGCCCTCTCTTTGCCACCCGCTGTTTGCCGCCCTCTGTTTGCCGTGCTCTGCTTGCCACCCTCTGTTTGCTGCCCTCTGTTTGGGCCTTTGTTTGCCGCCCTCTGTTTGCCGCGCTCTGTTTGCCACCTTCTGTTTGGGTACCTCTGTTTGCCACCCTCTGACGACCGCCCTCTGTTTGCCGCCCTCTGTTTGCTGCCCTCTGTTAATTGCACTCTGTTTGGGGAACTCGTTTGGGGCCCTCTGTTTGCCGCCCTCTGTTTGGGGCCATCTGTTTGCAGCCCTCTGTTTGCCTCCCTCTGTTTTCCGCCCTCTGTTTGGATCCCTCCGTTTGCTGTCCTCTGTTTGATGCACTGTGTATGCCACCCTTTGTTTGCCACCGTCTGTTAGCCTCCCTCTGTTTGCCGCCCTCTGTTTGGGGCCCTTTGTTTGCCGCCCTCTGTTTGCAGCCCTCTGTTTGGGGCCCTCTGTTTGCCATCTTCTGTTTGCCTCCCTCTGTTTCCCGCCCTGTTTGCCGCCCTCTGTTTGCTGCCCTCTGTTTGGGGCACTCTGTTTGGGAACCTGTGTTTGCCACCCTCTGTATGCCGCCCTCTGTTTGCTGCCTTCTATTTGGCTCCCTCTGTTTTCCAACCTCTGTTTACTGCCCTCTCTTTGGGTCCCTCTGTTTGCCACCCTCTGTTTATCGCCCCCTGTTTGCCGCCCTCTGTTTTGGGACCTCTGTTTGCCGCCCGCTATTTGCTGCCCTCTGTTTGCCGCCCTCTGTTTGCCGCACTCTGTTTGTCTCCTCTGCTTGCCACCTTCTGTTTGCTGCCCTCTGTTTTGGGCCCTCTGTTTGGGTCCCTCTGTTTGCTGCCCCCTGTTTTCTGCCCTCTGTTTGCCGCCCTCTGTTTGCCGCCCTCTTCTTGCCTCCCTCTGTTTGCCGCCCTCTGTTTGCCGTCCTCTTCTTGCCTCCCTCTGTTTGCCGCCCTCTGTTTGCCGTCCTCTTCTTGCCTCCCTCTGTTTGCCGCCCTCTGTTTGCCGTCCTCTTCTTGCCTCCCTCTGTTTGCCGCCCTCTGTTTCTCTCCCTCTCTTTGCCGCTAACAGTTTTTTGCCCTCTATTTGCCCCCTTCTGGTTGGGGCCCTCTGTTTGCCGCCCTCAGTTTGAGGCACTCTGTTTGCGGCACTTTTTTTCCGCTCTCTGTTTGCCACCATCTCTTTCTCTCCCTCTGTTTGCCACCTTCTGTTTCCCTCAATCTGCTGGCTGCCATCTGTTTGCCGCCCGATGTTTGCCGCCTTCTGTTTGGGGCCCTCTGTTTGTCGCCCTCTGTTTGCCGCCCTATGTTTGCCGCCCTATTTTTGCCTACCACTGTTTGGCGCCGTCTGTTTGCTGACCTCTGATTGGGGCACTCTGTTTGCCGCCCTCTGTTTGCCGCACTCTGTTTGCGACCCTCTGTTTTCCGCGCTCTGTTTGGGGCCCTCTGTTTTCTGCCCTCTGTTTTCCGCCCTCTGTTTGCCGCTCTGTGTTTGCCACCGTCTGTTTGGCGCCATCTGTTTGCTGACCTCTGATTGTGGCACTCTGTTTGCCACCCTCTGTTCGTTGCCGTCTGTTTACCGCCCTCTGTTTACTGCCCTCTGTTTGGCGCCCTCTTTTTACGCCCTATGTTTGCCTACCACTGTTTGCCGCCCTCTGTTTTACGCCCTCTGTTTGCCGCACTGTGTTTGCCGCCCTATGTTTGCCTACCACTGTTTGGCGCCGTCTGTTTGCTGACCACTGATTGGGGCACTCTGTTTGCCGCCCTCTGTTTGCCGCACTCTATTTGCCACCCTCTGTTTTCCGCCCTCTGTTTGGGGCCCTCTGTTTTCTGCCCTCTGTTTGCTGCCCTCTGTTTGCTGCGCTGTGTTCGCCCCCTCGATTTGCCACCCTCTGTTTGCCGCTCTCTGTTTGCCACCCTCTGTTTGCCACCCTCTCTTTGCCACCCTCTGTTTGCATCCCACTCTTTGCTGCACTCTGTTTTTTGCCGCACTCTGACTTGGGCCATCTGTTTCCAGCCTTCTGTTTGCCACCCTCTGTTTGTCGCCCTCTATTTGCCGCCCTCTGTTTGCTGCACTCTGTTTGGGGCCAACTGTTTGCAGCCCTCTTTTTGCCGCCCTCTGTTTTCCACCCTCTGTTTATCGCCCTCTGTTTACCGCCCTCTGTTTTCCGCCCTCTATTTGCGGCCCTTAGTTTGCCGCCCTCTGTTTGCTGCCCTCTGTTTTGGGCCCTCAGTTTGCCGCGCTCTGTTTGCTGCTCTATGTTTGCCTCTGAATGTTTGGCGCGGTCTGTTTGGTGACCTCAGTTTGGGGTACTCTGTTTGACGCCCTGTGTTTGCTGCCCTGTGTTTGCCGCCCTCTGTTTTCCGCTCTCTGTTTGCTGCCCTCTGTTTGCATCCCTCTGTTTTCCGCTCTCTGTTTGCCGCCCTCTGTTTGCATCCCTCTGTTTGCTGCGCTCTGTTTGCCGCCCTCTCTTTACTGCCCTCTGTTTGGGGCCCTCTGTTTGGGGAACTCTGTTTGCCGCCCAGTGTTTGCCACCCCCTCTTTCAGCCCTCTGTTTGCTGCACTCTGTTTGCCACGCTCTGATTGCTGCCCTCTGTTTGGGGCCTGCTTTTTGCCGCCCCCTGTTTGCCACCCTCTGTTTGCCACCCTCTGTTTGCCGCACTCTGTTTGCCGCCCTCTGTTTTCCGCCCTCTGTTTGTCGCTCTATGTTTGCCACCGTCTGTTTGGCACCTTCTGTTTGCTGACCTCTGATTGCGGCACTCTGTTTGCCACCCTCTGTTCATTGCTGTCTGTTTGCTGCCCTCTGGTTACTGCCCTCTGTTTGGGGCCCTCTGTTTGGGTCCCTCTGTTTGCTGCCCCCTGTTTTCTGCCCTCTGTTTGACGTCCTCTTCTTGCCTCCCTCTGTTTGCCACCCTCTGTTTGACGCCCACTGTTTGGGGCCCACTGTTTGCCGTGCTCTGTTTTACGCACTCTGTTTGCCGCCTTCTGGTTGGGGCCCTCTGTTTGCCGCCCTCTGCTGGCGGCCCTCTGTTTGCCGGCTTCGGTTTGCCACCCTCTCTTTCTCTCCCTCTGTTTGCCGCCCTCGGTTTGCCACCCTCTGTTTCCCTCCCTCTGTTTGCCGCTAACAATTTTTTGCCCTCTATTAGCCGCCTTCTGGTTGGGGCACTCTGTTTGCCGCCCTCAGTTTGAGGCACTCTGTTTGCGGCACTCTTTTTTCCTCTCTCTGTTTGCCACCGTCTCTTTCTCTCCCTCTGTTTGCCACCCTCTGTTTCCCTGAATCTGCTGGCCGCCCTCTGTTTGCCGCCATATGTTTGCCGCCTTCTGTTTGGGGCCCTCTGTTTGCCGCCCTATGTTTGCCGACCACTGTTTGGCGCCGTCTGTTTGCTGACCTCTGATTGGGGCCCTCTGTTTGCCGTCCTCTGTTTGCTGCCTTCTGTTTGGGGCCCTCTGATTGCCGCCATCCATTTGCTGCCCTCTGTTTGCCGCACTCTGTTTGCCTTCCGCTGTTTGACGCCCTCTGTTTGGGGACCTCGGTATGCCACACTCTGTTTGCCGCCCTCTGTTTGCCGCCTTCTGTTTGCAGCCCTCTGTTTGCCACGGTCTTTTGCCGCCCTCTGTTTGCTGCCCTCTGTTTGGGGCCTTTGTTTGCCGCCCTCTATTTGGGGCCCAGTGTTTGCCACCCGCTGTTTGCTGCTCTCTGTTTGACGCCCTCTGTTTGCCTCCCTCTGTTTGCCGCGCACTGTTTGCTGCCCTCTGTTTGCCGCCTTCTATTTGGGGCCCTCTTTTTGCCGCCGTCCGTTTGTTGCCCTCTGTTTGCCACCCTCTGTTTGCCGCACGCTGTTTGCCGCCTTCTGTTTGCCGCCCTATGTTTGCCGACCTCTGTTTGGTGCCGTCTGTTTGCTGCCCTCTGATTGGGGCACTCTGTTTGCAACCCTCTGTTTGCCGCCCTCTGTATGCAGCCCTCTGTTTGCCATGGTCTTTTGCCGCCCTCTGTTTGCTGCCCTCTGTTTGGGGCCTTTGTTTGCCGCCCTCTGCTTGGGGCCCACTGTTTGCCGCCCGCTGTTTGCTGCTCTCTGTTTGATGCCCTCTGTTTGCCTCCCTCTGTTTGCCGCGCACTGTTTGCTGCCCTCTGTTTGCCGCCTTCTATTTGGGGCCCTCTGTTTGCCACCGTCCTTTTGCCGCCCTCTGTTTGCCACCCTCTGTTTGCTGCAGGCTGTTTCCCGCCTTCTCTTTGCCGCCCTATGTTTGCCTACCTCTGTTTGCCACCCTCTGTTTGCATCCCTCTGTTTGCATCCCTCTGTTTGCTGCGCTCTGTTTGCCGCCCTAAGTTTGTTGCCCTCTGTCTGCCGCCTTCTGTTTTCCGCCCTCTTTTTGCCGCCCTCTGCTTGCCACCCTCTGTTTGCCACCCTCTGTTTCTCTCCCTCTGTTTGCCACCCTCTGTTTGCCACCCTCTGTTTCCCTCCCTCTGATTGCCGCCCTCCGTTTGCCGCCATCTTTTTTCCGCACTCTATTTGCCTTCCGCTGTTTAACGCCCTCTGTTTGGGGACCTCGGTTTGCCGCCCTCTGTTTGTCGCCCTCTGTTTGCCGCCCACTGTTTGCTGCCCTTAGTTTGACGTCCTCTGTTTGGGGCCCTCTGTTTGCCGCCGTCTGTTTGCAACTCTCTGTTTACTGCCCTCTGTTTGGGGCCCTCTGTTTGGGGCCCTCTCTTTGCCGCCCACTGTTTGCCACCCTCTGTTTGCCGCCCTCTGTTTGCCGTCCTCTTTTTGCCTCCCTCTGTTTGCCGCCCTCTTATTGACGCCTCTGTTTGGGGCCCTCTGTTTGCCACCCTCTGTTTTCCGCACTTGGTTGCCACCTTCTGGTTGGGGCCCTCTGTTTGCTGCCCTCTGATTGCCACCCTCTGTTTGCCACACTCTGTTTCCCTCTCTCCATTTGCCGCCCTCTGCTTGCTGCCCTCTGTTTGCCGCCTTCTGTTTGGGGCCCTCTGTTTGTTGCCCTTCTGTTTGCTACCCTCTGTTTGCCACCGCATGTTTGGCTACCACTGTTTGGCGCCGTCTGTTTGCTGACCTCTGATTGGGGCACTCTGTTTGCCGCCCTCTGTTTGCCGCACTCTGTTTGCCACCCTCTGTTTTCCGCCCTCTGTTTGGGGCTGTCTGTTTTCTGCCCTCAGTTTGCTGCCCTCTGTTTGCCGCCCTCTGTTTGCGGCGTTGTGTTTGCCGCCTTCTGCTGCCCTCTTTTTGGGTCCTTTGTTTGCCCCTCTCTATTTGCAGCCCTCTGTTTGCCGCCCTCTGTTTGCTGCCCTCTGTTTGGGGCCCTGTGTTTGCCGCCCACTATTGCCGACCTCTGTTTGCCGCCCTCTGTTTGCTGCCCTCTGTTTGGGGCCCTCTGTTTGCCGCCCTCTCTTTGCCGCCCTCTCTTTGCTGCCCTCTGAAGACCGTCCTTTTTTTGCCTCCCTCTGTTTTCCGCCCTGTTTGCTGCTTTCTGTTTGGGGCCCTCTGTTTGCAGCCCTCTGTTTGTGGCCATCTGTTTCCAGCCCTATGTTTGCTGCCCTCTTCTTGTCGCCCTCTTGTGCCGCCCTCTGTTTGCTGCCCTCTGTTTGGGGCCCTCTGATTGGGGCACACTGTTTGCCGACCTCTGTTTGCCGCCCTCAGTTGGCCGCCCTTTGTTTGCCGCCTTCTGTTTGGGTCCCTTTGTTTGCCGATCTCGGGATGCCGCCTTCTGTTTGCCGCCGTCTGTTTGGGACCCTCTGTTCGCCGCGTTCTGTTTACTGCCCTCTATTTGCCGCCCTCTGTTTTGCCGCCCTCTGTTAACTGCACTCTGTTTGGGACCCTCTGTTTGGGGCCCTCTGTTTGCCGCCCTCTGTTTGCAGCCCTCTGTTCACCGCGCTCTGTTTACTGCCCTCTATTTGCCGCCCTCTGTTTGCCGCCCTCTGTTAACTGCACTCTGTTTTGGACCCTCTGTTTGGAGCCCTCTGTTTGCCGCCCTCTGTTTGCAGCCCTCTGTTTGCCACGGTCTTTTGCCGCCGTCTGTTTGCTGCCCTCTGTTTGGGGCCCACTGATTGCCGCCCTCTGTTTGTTGCTCTGTCTGACGCCCTCTGTTTGCCTCCCTCAATTTGCTGCGCTCTGTTTACCGCCCTCAGTTTTTTGCTGTCTATTTGCCGCCTCCTGTTTGGGCCACTCTGTTTGCCGCCCTCTGTTTGCCGCCCTTTGTTTGCCGCCCACTGTTTGCCACCCTCTGTATCTCTCCATCTGTTTGCCGCCCTTGGTTTGCCGCCTTCTGTTTTCCGCCCTCTGTTTGACTCCCTCTTTTTGGCGCCGTCTGTTTGCTGAACTCTGATTGGGGCTCTCGATTTGCCGCCCCCTGTGTGCCGCACTCTGTTTGGGGCACTCTGTTTGCCGCCTTCTGTTTTGGGCCCTCTGTTTGCCGCCCTCTATTTGCCGCACTTTGTTTGCCGCCCGCTGTTTGCCGCCTTCTGTTTGCCGCCCTATGTTTGCCTACCTCTGTTTGGCGCCATCTGTTTGCTGACCTCTGATTGGGGCACTCTGTTTGCCGCCCTCTGTTTGCCACACTCTGTTTGCAAAACTCTGTTTCATTCCCTCTGTTTGCCGCCCTCTGTTTGCTGCACTCTGTTTGCCGCCTTCTATCTGGGGCCCTCTGTTTGCCGCCATCCGTTTGCCACCCTCTGTGTGCCACCCTCTGTTTGTGCACGCTGTTTGCCGCCTTCTGTGTGCCGCCCTATTTGCGGCTACCTCTGTTTGGTGCAGACTGTTTGCTGCCCTCTGATTCTGGCACTCTGTTTGCCGCCCTATGTTTGCCGCCCTCTGTTTGCCACCCTATGTTTTCCGCCCTCTGTATGCCGCCCTCTGTTTGTGTCCATCTGTTTCCAGTCCTCTGTTTGCCTCCCTCTGTTTGCCCCCATCTGTTTACCGCTCTCTGTTGGAGCCTTCTGTTTGCCGCCCTCTGTTTTGGGCACTCTGTTTGCCGCCCTCTGTTTGCCGCCCTCTGTTTGCCACCCTCTGTTTGCTTCCCTTTGTTTGGGGCCTTTGTTTGCCGCCCGCTGTTTGCCGCCCACTTTTTGCCGCCCTCTGTTTGCTGCCCTCTGTTTGCCGCCTTCTATTTGGGGCCCTCTGTTTGCCGCCGTTCATTTTCCGCCCTCTGTTTGCCACCCTCTGTTTGTGCACGCTGTTTGCCACCTTCTGTGTGCTGCCCTATTTGTGCCTACCTCTGTTTGGTGCCGTCTGTTTGCTGCCCTCTGATTCTGGCACTCTGTTTGCCGCCCTGTGTTTTCCGCCCTCTGTTTGCATCCCTCTGTTTGCTGCGCTCTGTTTGCCACCCTCAGTTTTTTGCCCTCTGTCTGCCGCCTTCTGTTTGCAGCCGTCTGTTTACCGCGCTCTGTTTGCCGCCCTCTGTTTGCAACCCTTCTGTTTCTCTCCCTCTGTTTCCCTCCCTCTGTTTGCCGCCCTCTGTTTGCCACCCTCTGTTTCCCTCCCTCTGTTTGCCACCCTCTGCTTGCCGTCCTCTGTTTGCTGCCTTCTGTTTGGGGCCCTCTGATTGCCGCCATCCGTTTGCAACACTCTGTTTGCCTTCCGCTGTTTGTCGCCCTCTGTTTGGGGACCTCGGTATGCCGCACTCTGTTTGCCGCCCTCTGTTTGCCGCCCACTGTTTGCTGCCCTCAGTTTGACGCCCTCTGTTTGGGGCCCTCTGTTTGCCGCCGTCTGTTTGCAACACTCTGTTTGCCGCCCTCTGTTCGTCGCCCTTTGTTTGCCGCCCACTGTTTGCTGCCCTCTGTTTACTGCCCTCTGTTTGGGGCCCTTTGTTAGGGGCCGTCTGTTTGCTGCCCACTGTTTGCCGCCCTCTGTTTGCCGTCCTCTTCTTGCGCCCTCTGTTTTCCGCCGTCTGTTTGCCACCCTCTCTTTCTCTCCCTCTGTTTGCCGCCCTCTGTTTGCCATCCTCTGTTTCCCTCGCTCTGTTTGCCTCCCACAGTTTTTTGCCCTCTATTTGCCGCCTTCTGGTTGGGGCCCTCTGTTTGCCGCCCTCTGTTTGAGGCCCTCTGTTTGCTGCCCTCTTTTTTCCACCCTCTCTTTCTCTCCCTCTTTATGCCACCCTTAGTTTGCCACCCTCTGTTTCCCTCCCTCTGTTTGCTACCCTGTGTTTGCCGCCCTCTGGTTGCCGCCTTCTGTTTGGGGCCCTCTGTTTGTCGCCCTCTGTTTGCCGCCCTATTTTTGCCTACCACTGTTTGGCGCCGTCTTTTTGCTGACCTCTGATTGGGGCACTCTGTTTGCTGCCCTCTGTTTGCCGCACTCTGTTTGGGGCTCTCTGTTTTCTGCCCTCAGTTTGCTGCCCTCTGTTTGCCGCCCTCTGTTTGACGCACTGTGTTTGCTACCCTCTGCTGCCCTCTTTTTGGGTTCTTTGTTTGCCCCTCTCTATTTGCCACCCACTGTTTGCCGCCCTCTGTTTCTCTCCCTCTGTTTGCCGCCCACGGTTTGCCGCCTTCTCTTCTTTGCCCTATGTTTGCCTCCCTCTGATTGGCGCCGACTGGTTGCTGAACTCTGATTGTGGCCCTCTGTTTGGGGCCCTCTGTTTCCCGCCCTCTGTTTGCCGCCCACTGTTTGCTCCCCTCTGCTTGGGGCCTTTGTTTGCCGCCCTCTGTTTGCCGGCCACTGTTTGCCGCCCTCTGTTTGCCGCCCTCTGTTTGCCGCCCACTGTTTGCAGCCTTCTGTTTGCCACGGTCTTTTGCCGCCCTCTGTTTGCTGCCCTCTGTTTGGGGCCCAGTGTTTGCCGCCCGCTGTTTGCTGCTCTCTGTTTGACGCCCTCTGTTTGCCTCCCTCTGTTTGCCACGCACTGTTTGCTGCCCTCTGTTTGCCGCCTTCTATTTGGGGCCCGCTTTTTGCCGCCATCCGTTTGCCGCCCTCTGTTTGCCACCCTCTGTTTGCCGCACGCTGTTTGCCGCCTTCTGTTTGCTTCCCTATGTTTGCCGACCTCTGTTTGGTGCCGTCTGTTTGCTGCCCTCTGATTGGGGCACTCTGTTTGCCGCCCTCTGTTTGCCACCCTCTGTTCACCGCCTTCTGTTTGGGACCATCTGTTTGCCGTCCACTGTTTGCCTCCCTCTTTTGGCCGCCCTCTGTTTACCGCTCTCTGTTTGCCGCACGCTGCTTGGCGCCCTCTGTTTGGGGCACTCTGTTTGCCACCCTCTGTTTACCGCCCTCTGTTTGGAGCCCTCTGTTTGCCCCTCTCCATTTGCCGCCCTCAGTTTGCCGCCTTCTGTTTGGGGCCCTCTGTTTGCCGCCCTCTGTTTGCTGCCCTCTGTTTGCCTCGCTCTGTTTGCCGCAGTCTGTTTGTCGCAGTCTGTTTGCCCCCCTCTGTTTTCTGCCCTTTGTTCGGGGCTGTCTTTTTACCACCCTCTATTTGCCACCTTCTGATTGCCGCTCTCTGTTTTCTCCCTCTGTTTGCCGCCTTCTGCTGGCCGCACTCTGTTTGGCGTCTCTGTTTGGGGCCCTCTGTTTGCCGTCCTCTGTTTGCCACCCTCTGTTTGCCGCCCTCTTTTTGCCGGCCTTTGCTTGCCACCCTCTGTTTGGGGCACTCTGTTTCTCGCCCTCTGTTTGCCGCTCTCTGTTTACCGCCCTCTTTTTGGAGCCCTCTGTTTGCCGCCCTCTTTTTGCTGCCCTCTATTTGCCAACCTCTGTTTGCCATTCTCTGTTTGCCGCCCTCTATTTGCCGCCCTCTGTTTTCCACCTTCTGTTTGGGTCACTATGTTTGCCGCCCTCTGTTTGCCGCATTCTGATTCCCGCCCTCTCTTTGCCGCCCTCTCTTTGCCTCCCTCTGTTTGCCACCCTCTGTTTACTTCCCTCTGTTTGGGGCCAACTGTTTGGGGCCCTCTTTTTGCCGCCCTCTGTTTGGGGCCCTCTGTTTGCCGCCCTCTGTTCGCCGCCCTCTGATTGCCGCCCTCTTTTTGCCGCCCTCTGTTTGGGGCCCTCTGTTTGTCGCCCTCTGTTTGCCGCCCTCTGTTTTCCGCCCTCTGTTTACTACCCTCTGTTTGGGGCCCTCTGTTTGTTGCCCTGGGTTTGCCGCCTTTTGTTTGTGTCCGTCTGTTACCCGCTCTCCGATGGCCGCCCTCTGTTTGCCGCTCTCTGTTTGCCGCCCTCTGTTTGCCGCCCTCTGTTTGCCGTCCTCTGTTTTCCGCCCTCTCTTTGTCGACCTCTGTTTGCGGCCTTCTGTTTGCAGCCCTCTGTTTGCCGCGGTATGTTTGCCGCCCTCTGTTAGTTACCCTCTTTTTGTGGCCTTTGTTTGCCTCCCTCTGTTTGCCGCCCTCTGTTTGCCTCCCTCTGTTTGCCGCCCTCTGTTTGCCGCCCTCTGTTTGCCGCCTTCTGTTTGGGGCCCTTTGTTTGCCACCCTCAGTTTGCCGCTCTCTTTTTGCCGCACTCTGTTTGCCGCCCGCGGTTTGCCACCTTCTGTTTAGGGCACTCTGTTTGCCACCCTCCGTTTGCCACCCTCTGTTTGCCGCACTCTGTTTGCCGCCCTATGTTTGCCTACCTCTGTTTGGCGCCGTCTGTTTGCTGAGCTCTGATTGGGGCTGTCTGTTTGCCACCCTCTGTTTGCCGCCCTCTGTTTAGGGCCCTCTGTTTTCCACCCTCTGTTTGGGGCCCTCTGTTTTCTGCCCTCTGTTTGCATCCCTCGGTTTGCTGCGCTCTGTTTGCCGCCCTCAGTTTGTTGCCCTCTGTTTGCCGCTTTCTGTTTGGGGCCCTCTGTTCGCCATCCTCTGTTTGCCGCGCTCTGTTTGCCGCCCTCTGTTTGACACCTTCTGTTTCCCTCCCTCTGTTCACCGCCCTCTGTTTGCCGCCCTCAGTTTGCCGATCTCTCTTTGCCGCACTGTGTTTGCCGCCTGCTGTTTGCCGCCCTCTGTTTGGGAACCTCTGTTTGCCGCCCTCTATTTGTGGCCTTTGATTGGGTCCCTCTGTTTGACGCCCTCTGCTTGCCACCCTCTGCTTGCATTCCTCGGTTTGCTGTGCTCTGTTTGCCGCCCTCAGTTTGTTGCCCTCTGTTTGCCGCTCTCTGTTTGCCGCCTTCTGATTGACATCTCCTGTTTCCCTCCCTCTGTTCACTGCCCTCTCTTTGCCGCCCTCCGTTGGCCGATCTCTGTTTGCCGCCTGTGTTTGCCGCCCGCTGTTTGCCGCCCTCTGTTTGGGGCCCTCTGTTTGACGTCCTCTGTTTGCGTCCTTCTGTTTGCCTCCCTCTGTTTGCCGCCCTGGGTTTGGTGCTCTCTGTTTGCTGCCCTCTGCTTGCCGCCCGCTGTTTGGAGCCCCCTGTTTGCTGCCCTCTGTTTGCCGCCATCTTTTTTGGGGCCCTCTGTTTTCAGCCCTCTGTTTGCCGCCCTATTTTTGCCACCCTCTGTTTGGCGCCCTCTGTTTGCGCCCTCTGTTTGCCGCCCTCCGTTTGGGGCCCTCTGTTTGCCGCCCTCTGTTTGCCGCCCCCTGTTTGCCGACCTTTGTTTGCCGCCCTGTGTTCGCTGCCCTCTGTTTGGGGCCCTCTGATTGCCGTCCTCTATTTGCCTCCCTCTGTTTGCCTCCCTCTGTTTGCCCCATCTGTTTGCCGCTGTCTGTTTGCCGCACTCTGCTTGGCGCCCTCTGTTTCGGGCATTCTGTTTGCCGCCCTCTGTTTGCCGCTGTCTGTTTACCGCCCTCTGTTTGGAGACCTCTTTTAGCCGCTCTCCATTTGCCGCCCTCTGTTTCCCGCCCTCTGTTTGCCGCCTTCTGTTTGGGGCCCTCTGTTTGCTGCCCTCTGTTTGCAGCCCACTGTTTGGGTCCTTCTGTTTACCGCCTTCTGTTGGCCGCCCTCTGTTTGCCTCCCTCTGTTTGCCGCCATCTGTTTGCCGATTTCTGTTTGCCGCCCTCTGTTTGCCGCCCTCTTTTCACTGCCCTCTGTTTGGGGCCCTGTGTTTGGGGCCCTGTGTTTGCCGCCCCCTGTTTGCCGCCCTCTGTTTGCCGCCCTCTGTTTGCCTCCTACTGTTGGCAGCCCTCTGTTTGCCACTCTCTGTTTGCCGCCCTCTGCTTGGCGCCCTCTGATTGGGGCGCTCAGTTTGAGGCCCTCTCTTTCGGTCCCTCTGTTTGCCGCCATGTGTTTGCCGCACTCTGTTTGCCGTTCTCTTTTTGCCTCAGTCTGTTTTCTGCCCTGTGTTTGCCGCCCTCTGTTTGCTGCCCTCTGTTCACTGCCCTCTGTTTGCTGCCCTCTGTTTGGGGCCCTCTGTTTGCCGCCCTCTGTTTGCTGCCCTCTGTTCACTGCCCTCTGTTTGCTGCCCTCTGTTTGGGGCCCTCTGTTTGACGTCCTCTGTTTGCGTTTCTCTGTTTGCCTCCCTCTGTTTGCCGCCCTGGGATTGCTGCTCTCTGTTTGCCGCCCTCTGCTTGCCGCCCCCTGTTTGGATTCCCCTGTTTGGTGCCCTCTGTTTGCCGCCATCTTTTTGGGCCCCTCTGTTTGGGGCCCTCTGTTTGCCACCCTCTGTTTGCCGCCATCTTTTTGGGGCCCTCTGTTTGCCGCCATCGTTAGCCGCCCTCTAATTGCGGCTGTCTATTTGCCGCCTTCTGTTTGGGGCCCTCTGTTTGTAGCTCTCTGTTTGCTGCCCTATTTTTGACGCCCTCTGTTTGGCACCCTCTGTTTGCCGCCCTCTGTTTGCTGCACTCTGTTTGCCGCCCTCAGTTTGGGGCCCTCTGTTTGCCGCCCTCAGTTTGGGGCCCTCTGTTTACCGCCCTCTGTTTGCCGCCCTCTGTTTGGAACCCTCAGTTTGGGGCCCTCTGTTTGCCGCCCTCTGTTTTCTGCCCTCTGTTTGGGTCCCCATGTTTGCCGCATTCTGTTTGGGGCCCTCTGATTGCCGCCCTCTGTATGGCGCCCTCTGTTTGCCGCCCTTTGTTTGGGGCCCTCTGTTTGCCGCCTTCTGTTTGCAACGCTCTGTTCACCGCCTTCTGTTTGAGGCCGTCTGTTTGCTGCCCACTGTTTGCCGCCCTCTCTTCACTGCACTCTGTCCCTCTGATTGGGCCCTCTGTTTGCCGCCCACTGTTTGACGCCCTCTGTTTGCCACCCTCTGTTTGCCGCCCTCTGATTGCCCCACTCTGTTTGCCGCCCTAAGTTTGCTGCCCTCTGTTTGCCACCCTCTGTTTGCCTCCTTCTGTTTCCCGCCCTCTGTTTGGGGCCCTCTCTTTGCGGCCCCTTGTTTGTCCCCTATGTTTGCCGCCCTCTGTTTGCTGCCCTCTGTTTGCCGCCCTCTGTTTGGGGCCCTCTGTTTGCCTCCCTTCATTTGCCGCCCTCTGTTAACTGCACTCTGTTTGGGGCCCTCTCTTTGTGGCCCTTTGTTTGCCCCCCTCTGTTTGCCGCACTCTGTTTGCAGTCCTCTTTTTGCCTCCATCTGTTTTCTGCCCTCTGTTTGCCGCCTTCTGTTTGGGGACCTCTGTTTGCCGCCCTCTGTTTGCGACCCTCTGTTTGCCGGGCTCTGCTTGCCGCCCTCCGTTTGGGGACATCAGTTTGCAGCCCTCTGTTTGCTGCCCTCAGTTTGTCGTCCTCTGTTTTCCGCTCTCTGATTACTGCCCTCTGTTTGGGGCCCTCTGCTTGGGGCCCTCTGTTTGCTGCCTTCTGTTTACCCTTTCTGTTTGGGTCCCTCTGTTAACCGCGCTCTGTTTGCCGCCCTCTGTTTGCCACCCTCTGTTTCCCGCCTTCTTTTTTGAGCCGTCTGTTTGCTGCCCTCTGTTTGGGGCACTCAGTTTGGTGCCCTCTGTGTGCCGCCATCTGTTTTCCGCCCTCTGTTTGGGGCCCTCTGTTTGCCGCCCTCTGTTTGCGGCCCTCTGTTTGGGGCAATCAGCCGTCCTCTGTTTCCCGCCCTCTGTTTGCCTTGCTCTGTTTGCCACCCTCTGTTAGCTGCCCTCTGTTTACTGCCCTCTGTTTGGGGCCCACTGTTTGGGGCGCTGTGTTTGTCACCCACTATTGCCGACCTCTGTTTGCCACCCTCTGTTTGCTGCCCTCTGTTTGGGGCCCTCTGTTTGCTGCGCTCTGTTTGCCGTTTTCTATTTGCCGCCATCTGCTTGTGGCTATCTGTTTGCAGCCCTGAGTTTGCCGCCCTTTGTTAACTGCACTCTGTTTGAGGCCCTCTGTTTGTGGCCCTCTGTTTGCCGCCCTCTCTTTGCCACCCTCTGAAGGCCGTCCTTGTTTTGCCTCCCTCTGTTTTCCACCCTCTGTTTGCTGCTTTCTGTTTGGGGCCCTCTGTTTGCCACCCTCAGTTTGCCGCCCACTGTATGCCGCACTCTGTGTGTGGCCATCTGTTTCCAGCCATCTGTTTGCCGCCCTCTGTTTGTCGCCCTCTGGTGCCGCCCTCTATTTGCCGCCGTCTGTTTGCAGCTATCTGTTTGCAGCCCTCAGTTTGCCGCCCTCTGTTAACTGCACTCTGTTTGGGGCCCTCTGTTTGCTGCCCTCAGTTTGTCGCCCTCTGTATGCCACCCTCTGTTTGTGGCCATCTGTTTCCAGCCCTCTGTTTGCCCCCCTCTGTTTGTCGCCCTCTGGTGCCGCCGTCTGTTTGCCGCTCTCTGTTTACTGCCCTCTGTTTGGGGCCCTCTGATTGGGGCCCTCTGTTTGCCAACCACTGTTTGCCGCCCTCGGTTTGCGGCCCTTTGTTTGCCGCCTTCTGTTTGGGTCCCTCTGTTTGCTGCAATCGGTTTATCGCCCTCTGTTTGTCGACCTCTGTTTGCCGCCCTCTGTTGCCCACCATCCATTTGCCGCCCTCTTCTTGCCGCTCTCTGTTTGTGGCTCTCTGTTTGCTGCTCTCTGTTTGCTGCCCTCTGTTTACTGCCCTCTAATTGGTGCCCTTTGTTTGCCGCCCTCTGTTTGCCGCCCTCTGTTTGCCGCCCTCTGTTTGCCGCCCTCTGTTTGCCGCCCTCTGTTTGCTGCCCTCTGTTTGCCGCCCTCTGTTTGCGGCCCTCTGTTTGCCGCCCTCTGTTTGCCGCCCTCTGTTTGCCGCCCTCTGTTTGCCGCCCTCTGTTTGCCGCCCTCTGTTTGCCGCCCTCTGTTTGCCGCCCTCTGTTTGCCGCCCTCTGTTTGCCGCCCTCTGTTTGCCGCCCTCTGTTTGCCGCCCTCTGTTTGCGGCCCTCTGTTTGCCGCCCTCTGTTTGCCGCCCTCTGTTTGCCGCCCTCTGTTTGCCGCCCTCTGTTTGCCGCCCTCTGTTTGCCGCCCTCTGTTTGCCGCCCTCTGTTTGCCGCCCTCTGTTTGCCGCCCTCTGTTTGCCGCCCTCTGTTTACCGCCCTCTGATGCCGCCCTCTATTTTCCGCAGTCTGTTTGCCACCCTCTGTTTGCCGCCCTCTGTTTGCCGCCCTCTGTTTGCCGCCCTCTGTTTGCCGCCCTCTGTTTGCCGCCCTCTGTTTGCCGCCCTCTGTTTGCCGCCCTCTGTTTGCCGCCCTCTGTTTGCCGCCCTCTGTTTGCCGCCCTCTGTTTGCCGCCCTCTGTTTGCAGCCCTCTGATTGCTGCCCACTGTGTCCTGCCCTCTGTTAGATGCCCTCTGTACACCGCCCTCTGTTTGCCGCACTCTCTTTGCCGCCCTCTGTTTGCTGCCCTCTGTTTGCCGCCCTCTGTTTACAGCCCTCTGTTTGGAGCCATCTGTTTGCCGCCCTCTCTTTGCTGCCCTCTGTTTGCCGCCCTTTGTTTAGGGCCCTCTGTTTGCCGCCCTCCATTTGCCATCATCTGTTTGCCACCCACTGTTTGCTGCCTTCTGTTGGGGCCCTCTGTTTACTGCCCTCTATTTGGGGCCCTCTTTTTGCCGCCCTCTGTTTGCCGTCCTCTTTTTGCCTCCCTCTGTTTGCCACCCTCTGTTTGCTGCCCTCTCTTTACTGCGCTCTGTTTCGATCCCTCTTTTTGGGCCCTTTGTTTGCCGCCCACTGTTTTCCGCCCTCTGTTTGTCACCCTCTGTTTGCCGCACCCTGTTTGCCCCCCTCTGTTCACCGCCCTCTGTTTGCTGCCCTCTGTTTGCCGCCCTCAGTTTGCCACCCTCTGTTTTCCGACCTCTTTTTGGTGCCCTCTGTTTGTCGACCTCTGTTTGCCGCCCTCTGTTCGGGGCCATCTGTTTGCCACCCTCTTTTTGCCGCCCACTGTTTCCCACACTCTGTTTGCCTCCCTATATTTGCCTCCTTCTGATTGCCGCCCTATGTTTGGGGCGCTCTGTTTGCCGTCCTCTGTTTGCTGCGTTCTGTTTGGCGCCCTATGTTTGCCACCCTCTGTTTGCCGAACTCTGATTGGTGACATCTGTTTGCCGCCCTCTGTTTGCCGTCCTCTTTTTGCCTCCCTCTGTTTGCCGCCCTCTGCTTGCCGTACTCTGTTTGGGGCACTCTGTTTGCCGCCCTCTGTTTGCTGCCCTCTCTTTACTGCGCTCTGTTTCGATCCCTCTTTCTGGGCCCTTTGTTTGCCGCCCACTGTTTTCCGCCCTCTGTTTGCCACCCTCTGTTTGCCGCCCTCTGTTTGCCGCCCTCTGTTTGCCGCCCTCTGTTTGCCGCCCTCTGTTTTCCGACCTCCTTTTGGTGCCCTCTGTTTGTCGACCTCTGTTTGCCGCCCTCTGTTCGGGGCCATTTGTTTGCCGCCCTCTTTTTGCCGCCCACTGTTTTCCACGCCCTGTTTGCCTCCCTATGTTTGCCTCCTTCTGATTGCCGCCCTATGTTTGGGGCGCTCTGTTTGCCGTCCTCTGTTTGCTGCGCTCTGTTTGGCACCCTCTGTTTGCCACCCTCTGTTTGCCAAACTCTGATTGGTGACATCTGTTTGCCACCCTCTGTTTGCCGTAATCTGTTTGTCGCCCTCTCTTTACTGCCAGCTGTTTGGGGCCCTCCGTTTGCCGCCCTCTGTTTGTCACCCTCTGTTTGCCGCCCTCTGTTTGCCGCCCGCTGTTTGCCACCTTCTGTTTGGGGAACTCTGTTTACCGCCCTCTGTTTGCCGCCCTCATTTGTCCATCCTCTGTTTGCCGCCCTCTGTTTGGGTCCCTCTGTTTGCCGTCCTCTGTTTGCTGCGTTCTGTTTGGGGCCCTTTCTTTGCCACCCTCTGTTTGCCGCCCTCTGATTGGTGACATCTGTTTGCATCCCTCTCTTTGCTGCAATCTGTTTGCCGCCCTCTGTTTGCCACCCTCTGTTTACTGCCAGCTGTTTGGGGCCCTCTGGTGCCTTCTGTTTGCTGCCATCTGTTTACCGCCCTCTGTTTGCAGCACTCTGTTTGCCGCCCTCTGTTTGGGGCCCTCTGGTTGCGCCCTCACTTTGGGGCACTCTGTTTGCCGCTCTCTGTTTACCGCCCTCTCTTTGCCACTCTCTGTTGCCGCCCTCTGTTTGGGCCATTCTGTTTGCCGCCCTCTGATTGCCGCCCTCTGTTTGCCGCCCTCTGTTTGCCGCCCTCCGTTTGCCGCCCTCTGTTTGCCGCCCTCCGTTTGCCACGCTCTGTTTGCTGTCGTCTGTTTTCCGCCCTCTCTTTACTGCGCTCTGTTTCGGTCGCTTTGTTTGGGCCCTTTGTTTGCCGCCCACTGTTTGACGCACTCTGTTTGCCGCCGTCTGTTTTCCGCCCTCTGTTTGCCGCCCTCAGTTTGCTGTCCTCTTTTTGCCTCCCTCTGATTGCCGCCCTCCGTTTGCCAACGTCTGTTTGTCCCCCTCTGTTTGCCGCACTCTGCTTCCTGGCCTCTGTTTGCAGCTCTCTGTTTGCCACCCTCTGTTTGGGGTGCTTTGTTTGCCGCCCTCTGTTTGCCGCCCTCTGTTTCGAGCCCACTGAATGCCGCCCCCTGTTTGCCGCCCTCTGTTTGAGGCCCTCTTTTTGGGACCCTCTCTTTGCCGCCTTCAGTATGCCGCCTTATGTTTGCCGCGCTCTGTTTAGGGTCTTCTGTTTGCCGCCCTCTGTTTGCCACCCTCTGCTTATCGCCCTGTGTTTGACACCCTCTTTTGGCGCTGCTCTTTGCCGCCCTCAGTTTTCCACCCTCTGTTTGGGGCCCTCTGCTTTCTGCCCTCTGTTTGCGCCTTTATTTTGCCGCCCTCTGTTTGCTGCCGTCTATTTGGGCCTGTATGTTTGCCGCCCTCTGCTTGCCGCCCTCTGTTTCTTGCCCTCTGTTTGCCGCCCTCTTTTTGCTGCACTCTGTTTGCCGCCCTCTGTTTACTACCCTCTGTTTGCCGCCCTCTGTTTTCCGTGCTAACTTTGGGGCCCTCAGTTTGCCGCCCTCTGATTGGGTCCCACTGTTTGCCGCCCTCTGTTTGCAGCCCTCTGTTTATTGCCCGCTGTTTGCCGCCCTCTGTTTGCCGCCCTCTGTTAACTGCCCTCTGTTTGCCACCCTCTGTTTGCCGCCCTCTGTTTGCCATCTTCTTTTTGCCTCCATCTATCTTCCGCCCTTTGTTTGCCGCCCTCTGTTTGGGGCCCTCTGTTTGCCGCGCTCTGTTTGCTGCACTCTGTTTGGGGCCATGTGTTTGCAGCCCTCTGTTTGCCACTCTCTGTTTGTCGCCCTCTATTTGCCACCTTCTGTTTGCCGCACTCTGTTTGGGGCCATCTGTTTGCAGCCCACTGTTTGCCACCCTCTGTTTGTTGCCCTCTGTTTGTCGCCCTCTGTTTGCTGCCCCCTGTTTGGTGCCTTTGTTTGCCGCCCTCAGTTTGCCGCCCTCTGTTTGAGGCCCTCTGTTTGACGCCCTCTGTTTGCCGCCCTCTGTTTACTGCCCTCCTTTTGGGGCCCTCTGTTTGCCGCCCTCTGTTTGGGGCCCTCTGATTGCTGCCCTCTGTTTGCCGGCCTCTGTTTGCCACCCTATATATGCCTCCTTCTGTTTGCCGCCCTCTGTTTGGGGCCCTCTGTTTGCTGCCCTATGTTTGCCGCCCTCTGTTTGGGGCCTTCTGTATGTCGCCCTCTGTTTGCCGCCCCCTGTTTGCCACACTCTGTTTGCTGCCCTCTGTTTGCCGCCCTCTGTTTGGGGCCTTCTGTATGTCGCCCTCTGTTTGCCGCCCTCTGTTTGCCGCCCTCTATTTTCCAAACTCTGTTTGCAGCCCTCTGTTTGCCACCCTCTGTTTGCCGCACTCCGTTTGTGGCCCTCTGTTTGCCGCCCTCTGTTTGCCGACCTCGGTTTCCTGCCTTCTGTTTTCCAGCTATGTTTGCCTCCCTCTGTTTGGCGCCGTCTGTTTGCTGAACTCTGATCGGGGCACTCTGTTTGCCGCCCTCTGTTTGCCGCCCCCTGTTTGGGGCCCTCTGTTTGGGGCCCTCTGTTTGGGGCCCTCTGTTTGGGTCCCTTTGTTTGCTGCCCCCTGTTTTCTGCCCTCTGTTTGCCGCCCTCTGTTTGCCGTCCTCTTCTTGCCTCCCTCTGTTTGCCGCCCTCTGTTTGCCATCCTCTTCTTGCCTCCCTCTGTTTGCCGCCCTCTGTTTGCCGTCCTCTTCTTGCCTCCCTCTGTTTGCCGCCCTCTGTTTGCCGTCCTCTTCTTGCCTCCCTCTGTTTGCCGCCCTCTGTTTGCCGTCCTCTTCTTGCCTCCCTCTGTTTGCCGCCCTCTGTTTGCCGTCCTCTTCTTGCCTCCCTCTGTTTGCCGCCCTCTGTTTGCCGTCCTCTTCTTGCCTCCCTCTGTTTGCCGCCCTCTGTTTGCCGTCCTCTTCTTGCCTCCCTCTGTTTCCCTCTGTTTGGTCCTCTTTTGCTCCCTCTGTTTTACGCACCCTGTTTGCCGCCTTCTGGTTGGGGCCCTCTGTTTGCCGCCCTCTGCTGGCGGCCCTCTGTTTGCCGGCTTCGGTTTGCCACCCTCTCTTTCTCTCCCTTTCTTTGCCGCTAACAGTTTTTTGCCCTCTATTTGCCGCCTTCTGGTTGGGGCCCTCTGTTTGCCGCCCTCAGTTTGAGGCACTCTGTTTGCGGCACTTTTTTTCCGCTCTCTGTTTGCCACCATCTCTTTCTCTCCCTCTGTTTGCCACCTTCTGTTTCCCTCAATCTGCTCGCCGCCCTCTGTTTGCCGCCCGATGTTTGCCACCTTCTGTTTGGGGCCCTCTGTTTGTCGCCCTCTGTTTGCCGCCCTATGTTTGCCTACCACTGTTTGGCGTCGTCTTTTTGCTGACCTCTGATTGGGGCACTCTGTTTGCCGACCTCTGTTTGCCGCACTCTGTTTGCCACCCTCTGTTTTCCGCCCTCTGTTTGGGGCCCTCTGTTTTCCGCCCTCTGTTTGCCGCTCTGTGTTTGCCACTGTCTGTTTGGCGCCGTCTGTTTGCTGACCTCTGATTGGGGCACTCTGTTTGCCACCCTCTGTTCGTTGCTGTCTGTTTGCCGCCCTCTGTTTACTGCCCTCTGTTTGGCGCCCTCTGTTTGGGTCCCTCTGTTTGCTGCCCCCTGTTTTCTGCCCTCTTTTTGCCGCCCTCTGTTTGCCATCCTCTTCTTGCCTCCCTCTGTTTGCCGCCCTCTGATTGACGCCCACTGTTTGGGGCCCACTGTTTGCCGCACTCTGTTTTACGCCCTCTGTTTGCCACCCTATGTTTGCCACCTTCTGTTTGGGGCCCTCTGTTTGCCGCCCTCTTTTTGCCGCCCTCTATTTGTTGCCCTCTGTTTGCCACACTCTGTTTGCCGCCCTGTGTTTACTGCCCTCCGTTTGTCGCCCACTGATTTCCGCCCTCAGTTTGGGGCCCTCTTTTTGCCGCCTTCTGTTTGCCGCCTGCTGTTTGCCGCCTTCTGATTACTGCCCTCAGTTTATGGCCCTGTTTTGGGGCCCTCTGCTTGCCGTCCTCAGTTTGCCGACCTCTGTATACGCCCTCTGTTTGCCGACCTCTGTTTATTGCCCTGTGTTTGCCGCCCTCTGTTTGGGGCTCTCTTTTTGCTGCCCTCTGTTTGGGGCCCTCTGTTTGCCGCCCTCTGTTTTCCGCTCTCTGTTTGGGGCCCTCTGTTTCCCGCCCTCTGTTTGCCGCCCGCTTTTTGCCGCCCTCTGTTTGGTGCCCAATGTTTGCCGCTCTCTGTTTGGAGCCCGCTGTTTGTATCCCTCTGCTTGTTGCGGTCTGTTTGCCGCCCTCTGTTTACTGCCCTCTGTTTCGGGCCCTCTGTTTGGGGCGCTCTTTTTGGGTGCCCTCTGTTTGCCGCCCTCTGTTTGCATCCCTCTGTTTGCTGCACTCTGTTTGCCGCCCCCTGTTTACTGCCCTCTGTTTGGGGCACTCTGTTTGGGTCCCTCTTTTTGCCACCCTGTGTTTGCCGCAATCTTTTGCCACCCTCTGTTTGCCGCCATCGGTTTGCGGCTTTCTGTTTGCCGCCCTCTGTTAGCCGAGCTCTGCTTGCCGCCCTCTGTTTGCTGCCATCTGTTTGCCACCTTCTGTTTGGGGCCCTCTGTTTGCCATCTTCTGTTTGCTGCCCTCTGTTTGCCACCCTCTGTTTACTGCCCTCTGTTTGCCGCCCTCTGTTTGTCACGGTTGTGTTAGCTGCTTTCAGTTTGCCACCCCCGGTTTGCAGCCCTCTGTTTGCCGCCCCCTGTTTGCCGCACTCTGTTTGGGGCCCTCTGTTTGCCGCCCTCTGTTTGCCGCCTTCTGTTTACCGCCCTCTGTTTTCTGCTCTATGTTTGCCACCGTCTGTTTGGCGCCGTCTGTTTGCCGAGCTCTGTTTGCCGCCCTCTGTTTGCCAACTTCTGTTTGCCGCCCTCTGTTTGGGGCCCTCTGTTTGCCGCACTCTGTTTGCCGCCCTGTGTTTGCCGCCCTCTGTTTGCCGTCCTCTTTTTGCCTCCCTGTGTTTGCCGCACACTGTTGCCGCTCTCTCTGTGCGCCAATTTGTGTGCCGCCCTCTGTTTGCCGCCTTCTGTTTGGGGCCCACTGTTTGCCGCACTCTGTTTGCCGCCCTCCGTTTACCGCCCTCTGTTTGGGGTGATCTGTTTGCAGCCCTCTGTTTGTTGCCCTCTGTTTGCTGCTTTCAGTTTGCCGCCCTCTGCTTGGGGCCCTCTGGTTGCCGCTTTCAGTTTGCCGCCCCCTGTTTGCCGCCCTCTGTTTGGGGCCCTCTGTTTGTCGCATCTGTTTGCCGCTTTCAGTTTGCCGCCTCTGTTGGGCCCTCTGGTTGCGCTTTCGTTTGCCGCCCCTGTTTGCCGCCCTCTGTTTGGGGCCCTCTGTTTGCGCATTTTTGATGCTGCCCCCTGTTTGCCGCCCTCTGTTTTGGGCCCTCTGTTTGCCACCCCATGCCTCCTGCCTCTGTTTGCCACCCTCTGTTTGTCAAGGTTGTGTTTGCTGCTTTCAGTTTGCTGCCCCCTGTTTGCAGCCCTCTGTTTGCCGCCCTCTGTTTATCGCCCTCTGTTTGTCACGGTTCTGTTTACTGCTTTCAGTTTGCCGCCCCCTGTTTGCCGCACTCTGTTTGCCGCCCTGTGTTTGCCACCCTCTGTTTGGGGCCCTCTGTTTGGGCCCCTCTGTTTGCCGCACTCTGTTTGCCGCCCTCTTTTTTGGGCCCTCTGTTTGCCTCCTTCTGTTTGCCGCCCTCTGTTTGCCGCCCTCTGTTTGGCGCCCTCTGTTTGCCTTCCTCTTCTTGCCTCCCTCGTTTGCCGCCCTCTGTTTGCCGTCCTCTTCTTGCCGCCCTCTGTTTGCCGCCCTCTGTTTGCCGTCCTCTTCTTGCCTCCCTCTGTTTGCGTCCCTCTGTTTGCCGTCCTCTTCTTGCCTCCCTCTGTTTGCTGCCCTCTGTTTGCCGTCCTCTTCTTGTCTCCCTCTGTTTGCCGTCCTCTTCTTGCCTCCCTCTTTTTTACGCACTCTGTTTGCCGCCCTCTTTTTTGGGCCCTCTGTTTGCCTCCTTCTGTTTGCCGCCCTCTGTTTGCCGCCCTCTGTTTGCCACCCCATGCTTACTGCCCTCTGTTTGGGGCCCTCTGTTTGGAGCCTCCTGTTCGTCGCCCTTTGTTTGCAGTCCTCTGTTTGCCGCCCTCTGTTTGTCACAGTTGTGTTTGCTGCTTTCAGTTTGCCGCCCCCTGTTTGCCGCCCTCTGTTTGCCTGGCTCTGTTTGCCGCCCACTATTTTCTGCCGTCTGTTTCGGGCCCTCTGTTTGCTGCACTCTGTTTTCTGCCCTCTGTTTGGGGCCCTCTTTTTGGGGCACTCTGTTTGCCGTCCTCTCTTTGCCGCCATCTATTTGCAGCCCTCTGTTTGCCGCTGTCTGTTTGCCGCCCTCAGTTTGGGGCCCTCTGTTTATCGCCCTGTGTTTGCCTCCCTCTGTTTGCCGCCCTCTGCTTGCCGCCCTCTGCTTGCCGCCCTCTGTTTGGGGCATACTGTTTGCGGCCCTCTGTTTGCCGCCTTCTGTTTGATGCCCTCTGTTTGCCGCCTTCTGTTTGTCGCCGTCTGTTTCTCGCCCTCTGTTTGCCGCCTTCTGCTTGCTACCCTCTGTTTGGTGCCCTTTGTTTGGTGCCCTTTGTTTGGGGCCCTCTGTTTGCCTCCCTCTGTTTGCCGCCACCTGTTTGCTGCCCTCTGCTTGCTGCCCTCTGTTTGGGGCACTACGATATGATTGCTGCCCTTTGTTTGCTGCCCTTTGTTTAGGGCCGTCTGTTTGCCACCCTCTTTTTGCCTCTCTCTGTTTCCCTCCCTCTCTTTCCCGCCGTCTGTTTGCCGCCCTCTGTTTGCCGCCCTCTGTTTGGGGCCCTCTGTTTGCCGCCCTCTGTTTGGGGCACTATGATTGCCGCCCTCTGTTTGCTGCCCTTTGTTTGGGGCCCTCTGTTTGCCGCCCTCTGTTTGCCTCCCTCTGCTTGCTGCCCTCTGTTTGGGGCACTATGATTGCTGCCCTCTGTTTGCTGTCCTTTGTTTGGGGCCCTCTGTTTGCCGCCGTCTGTTTGCCTCTCTCTGTTTGCCTCCCTCTCTTTGCCACCCCCTGTTTGCCGCATTCTGTTTGCGGCCCTCTGTTTGCCGCCTTCTTTTTGGTGCCCTCTGTTTGCCGCACTGTGTTTGCCGCCCTCTGTTTTTCGCCCTCTGTTTGCCGTCCTCTGCTTGCCGCTCTCTGCTTGGGGCACTATGATTGCCGCCCTCTGTTTGCTGCACTTTGTTTGGGGCCCTCTGTTTGCCTCCCTCTGCTTGCTGCCCTCTGTTTGGGGCACTATGATTGCTGCCCTCTGTTTGCTGTCCTTTGTTTGGGGCACTCTGTTTGCCGCCCTCTGTTTGCCTCTCTCTGTTTGCCTCCCTCTCTTTGCCGCCCTCTGTGTGCGGCCCTCTGTTTGCCTCCTTCTTTTTGGTGCCCTCTGTTTGCCGCACTGTGTTTGCCGCTCTCTGTTTCTCGCCCTCTGTTTGCCGCCCTCTGCTTGCCGCCCTCTGCTTGGGGCACAATGATTGCCGCCCTCTGTTTGCTGCCCTTTGTTTGGGCCCTCTGTTTGCCGCCTTCTGTTTGTCGCCCTCTGTTTCTCGCCCTCTGTTTGCCGCCTTCTGTTTGTCCCTTGTTTGGGCCCTCTGTTTGCCGCCTCTGTTTGCCGCCCTCTGTTTGCCTCCCTCTGTTTGCCGCCCTGTTTGTGCCCTCTGGGCCCTCTGTTTGGGGCCTCTGTTGCTGCCCTTTGTTTGCTGCCCTTTGTTTGGGGCCGTCTGTTTGCCACCCTCTTTTTGCCTCTCTTTTTCCCTCCCTCTTTTCCGCCGTCTGTTTGCCGCCCTCTGTTTGCCGCCCTCTGTTTGGCGCCCTCTGTTTGCCGCCCTCTGTTTGGGGCACTATGATTGCCGCCCTCTGTTTGCTGCACTTTGTTTGGGGCCCTCTGTTTGCCTCCCTCTGCTTGCTGCCCTCTGTTTGGGGCACTATGATTGCTGCCCTCTGTTTGCTGTCCTTTGTTTGGGGCCCTCTGTTTGCCGCCCTCTGTTTGCCTCTCTCTGTTTGCCTCCCTCTCTTTGCCGCCCTCTGTTTGCGGCCCTCTGTTTGCCTCCTTCTTTTTGGTGCCCTCTGTTTGCCGCACTGTGTTTGCCGCTCTCTGTTTCTCGCCCTCTGTTTGCCGCCCTCTGCTTGCCGCCCTCTGCTTGGGGCACTATGATTGCCGCCCTCTGTTTGCTGTCCTTTGTTTGGGGCCCTCTGTTTGCCGCCCTCTGTTTGCCTCTCTCTGTTTGCCTCCCTCTCTTTGCCGCCCTCTGTGTGCGGCCCTCTGTTTGCCTCCTTCTTTTTGGTGCCCTCTGTTTGCCGCACTGTGTTTGCCGCTCTCTGTTTCTCGCCTTCTGTTTGCCGCCCTCTGCTTGCCGCCCTCTGTTTGGGGCACTATGATTGCCGCCCTCTGTTTGCTGCCCTTTGCTTGGGGCCCTCTGTTTGCCGCCCTCTGCTTGCCTCTCTCTGTTTGCCTCCCTCTCTTTGCCGCGTTCTGTTTGCCGCCCTCTGCTTGCCTCTCTCTGTTTGCCTCCCTCTCTTTGCCGCGCTCTGTTTGCCGCCCTCTGTTTGCCGCCCTCTGTTGCCCTCTGTTTGGCCTATGTTTGCCGCCCTCTGTTTGCTGCCCTTTGTTTGGGGCCCTCTGTTTGCCGCCCTCTGCTTGCCTCTCTCTGTTTGTCTCCCTCTCTTTGCCGCCGTCTGTTTGCCGCCCTCTGTTTATCACCCTCGGTTTGCTGCCTTCTGTTTGCCGCCCTCTGTTTAGGGCCCTCTTTCTGGGGACCTCTGTTTGGGGCCGTTTGTTTGCCGCCATGTGTTTGCCGCATTCGGTTTGCTGTTCTCTTTTTGCCTCCGTCTGTTTTCTGCCCTCTGTTTGCAGCCTTCTGTTTGGGGCCCTCTGTTTGCACCCTGTGTTTGCTGCCCTCTGTTTGCCGCCCTTTGTTTGCCGCCCTCTGTTTGGGGCCATCAGTTTGCAGCCCTCTGTTTGCCGCCCTCAGTTTGCCGCGCACAGTTTGCCGCCCTCTGTTTATTGCCATCTGTTTGTGTCCCTCTGTTTGGGTCCCTCTGTTTGGGGCCCTCTCTTTGCCGCCCTCTGTTTGCCGCCTTGTGTTTGGGTCCCTCTGTTAACCGCCCTCTGTTTGCCGCCCTTAGTTTGCCGCCCTCTGTTTGGCGCCCTCTGTTTGGCACCCTCTGTTTGCCGTCCTCTGTTTGGGGCCCTCTGTTTGCCGCCCTCTGTTTGGAGCCCTCTCTTTGCCGCCTTCACTTTGCCGCCCTCTGATCACTGCCTTCTGTTTGAGGCCCTCTGTTTGCTGCCCTCTGTTTGCCGCCCTCTGTTTGCCGCCCTCTGTTTGCCGCCCTTTGTTTTCTGCCCTCTCTTTGGGGCCCACTGTTTGGGGCCCTGTGTTTGCTGCCCTCTTTTGCCGACCTCTGTTTGCCACTCTCTGTTTGCCGCGCTCTGTTTGGGGCCCTCTGTTTGCCGTCCTCTGTTTGCATCCCTCTGTTTGCCTCCCTCTGTTTGCCGTCCTGGGTTTGCTGCTCTCTGTTTGCCGCCCTCTGCATGCCGCCATCTGTTTGGAGCCCCCTGTTTGCCGCCATCTGTTTGCCGCCCTCTGATTGCCGCCCTCTGTTTTCAGCCTTTTGTTTGGGGCCCTCTGTTTCCGCCCTCTGTTTGCAGCAGTCTGTTTGCCGCCCTCTTTTTGCTGCCCTCTGTTTGGGGCCCTCTGTTTGCCGCCCTCTGTTTGCCATCCTCCGTTTTCCGCCCTCTTTTTGGGGCCCTCTGTTTGCCGCCCTCTGTTTGCCACCTCTGTTTTCCGCCCTCTTTTTGGGGCCCGCTGTTTGCCGCCATCTGTTTGCCGCCCTCTGTTTGCCCCCTTCTGTTTGGGTCCCTCTGTTAACCATCCTCTGTTTGCCACCCTCTGTTTCCCGCCTTCTGTTTGGGGGCGTCTGTTTGCTGCCCTCTGTTTGCCCCCCTCTGTTTGCCGCCCTCTCTTTGGAACTCTCAGTTTGGGGCCCTCTGTTTGCTGCCTCTGTTTGTCCCTCTGTTTGCCGCCCTCTGTTTGGGGCCCTCTGTTTGCCGCCCTCTGTTTGCCGCCCTCTGTTTGCCGCCCTCTGTTTACCGCACTATGTTTGCATTCCTCTGTTTGCGTCGCTCAGTTTGTCGCCCTCAGTTTGTTGCCCTGTATTTTCTGCCTTCTGTTTGAGGCCCTCTATTTGCCGCCCTCTGTTTGCCGCCCTCTGTTTGCCCCCCTCTGTTTGCCACCCTCTGTTTCTCTCCCTCTGTTTGCCGCCCTCTTTTTGCCACCCTCTCTTTGCCGCCTTCTGCTTGGGGCCCTCTGTTTGCCGCCCTCTTTTTGCTGCCCGCTGTTTGCAGCCTTCTGTTCGCCACCCCATGTTTGCCTACCACTGTTTGGCGCCGTCTGTTTGCTGACCTCTGATTGGGGAACTCTGTTTGCCGCCCACTGTTTGCCGCCCTCTGTTTTCCGCCCTCTCTTTGCCGCCCTCTGTTTGCATCCCTCTGTTTGCTGCCCTCTGTTTGCCACCCTCTGTTTCCCTCCCTCTGTTTGCCGCCCTCTGTTTGCTGTCCTCTGTTTGCTGCCTTCTGTTTGGGGTCTTCTGATTGCCGCCCTCCGTTTGCCGCACTTTGTTTGCCTTCCGCTGTTTGATGCCCTCTGATTGGGACCTCGCTTTGCCGCCCTCTGTTTGCTGCCCACTCTTTGCTGCCCTCTCTTTGACGCCCTCTGTTTGGGGCCCTCTGTTTGCCGCCGTTTGTTTGCCGCCCTCTGTTTGCGGCCCTCTGTTTGCTGCCCTCTGTTTGCCGCCCTCTGTTTGGGGCCCTCTGTTTGCCGCCGTCTCTTTGCAACACTCTGTTTGCCGCCCTCTGTTCGCCGCCCTCTGTTTGCTGCCCTCTGTTTGCTGCCCTCTGTTTGCCGCCCCCTGTTTGCCGCCCTCTGTTTGCCGCCCTCTGTTTGCCGCCCTATGCTTGCCTACCACTGTTTTGCGCCGTCTGTTTGTTGACCTCTGATTGGGGCACTCTGTTTGCCGCCCTCTGTTTGCCGCACTCTGGTTGCAACCCTCTGTTTTCTGCCCTCTGTTTGGGGCCCTCTGTTTTCTGCCCTCAGTTTGCTGCCCTCTGTTTGCCGCCATCTGTTTGCCACACTGTGTTTGCCGCCCTCTACTGCCCTCTTTTTGGGTCCTTTGTTTGCCCCCTCGATTTGCCGCCCTGTGTTTGCTGCCCTCTGTTTGCCGCGCTCTGTTTGCCACCCTCTGTTTGCTGCCCTCTGTTTGCCGCCCTCTGTTTCCCTCCCTCTGTTTGCCGCACTCTGCTGCCGTCCTCTGTTTTTTGCCCTCTGTTTGCCACCTTCTGTTTGGGGCCCTCTGTTTGCCACATTCTGTTTGCTGCTCTCTGTTTGCCGCCCTCTGTTTGCCGCCCTCTGTTTCCCTCCCTCTGTTTGCCGCACACTGTTTGCCTCCCTCGGTTTGCCGCACTCTGTTTGCCGTCCTCTGTTTGCCGCCCTCTGTTTCGGGCCCTCTGTTTGCCGCCATCCATTTGCCACCCTCTGTTTGCCGCATTCTGTTTGCTGCCCTCTGTTTGCCGCCTTCTGTTTGGGGACCTCTGTTTGCCGCCCTCTGTTTGCCGCCCTCTGTTTGCTGCCCTCTGTTTGATGCCATCTGTTTGGGGCCCTCTGTTTGCCACCCTCTGTTTGCCGCCCTCTTTTGTCCGCCCTCTGTTTGCCGCCCTCTGTTTAGGTTTCTCTGTTTGCAACACTCTGTTTGATGCCCTCAGTTCATCGCCCTCTGTTTGCCGCCCGCTCTTTGCCACCCTCTTTTTACTGCCATCTGTTTGGGGCCCTCTGTTTGGGGCCCTTTGTTTGTCGCCCTCTTTTTGCCGCCCTCTGTTTGCCATCCTCTGTTTGGCGCCCTCTTTTTGCCGCCCTCTGTTTGCCTCCCTCTGTTT
>JAGIQG010000123.1:0-82500 GCA_024679065.1 Sphyrna mokarran
TAACGCTAACCACTGTGTCACCATGCCAGCCTTTCATAAATCCATATTGCCCTTGTCTAATCCTGCCATTAATTTTGAAGTGTTCTGTTATTACCCTTTATTATAGATTATTATAAGATCTTGCATACTATCAATGTCAGACTAATAGATCTGCAGTTGCCCGGTTTCCCCTAACCTCACATATTTACACCGCTAATCTCCCTAAGCTACATATCTTGGACACTAATGGGCAATTTAGCATGGCCAATCCACCTAACCTGCACATTTTTTAGACTGTGGGAGGGAACAGGAGCAGCTGGAGAAAATCCACGCAGACATGGGGAGAACGTTAAAACTCCACAGACAGAGCCCAAGGCTGGAATGAATCAGGGTCGTTGGCACTCTGAGGCAGCAGTGCCAACCCCAGTGCCACATCTTCACCTAATCTAATACACTCCTTGAATTAACAACAGCTGGAACATTTCTGCTGCTGTTTCTCAAATGAAAAGAACGTGTTTTTGTTGGAAACGCCACACATTTACATATCACATATCTAAAACAGCTTGTTTTGTGGATGGTCAGAGACTTTTTCCCAGTGTGGAATGGTCAACTACAAGACGGCACAGGATGAAGGTGAGAGAGGCAAATTTTGGGAGATTGTAGGATAAGTTTTCACAGAGAGGATGATGGGTGCCTCAAACGCACTGTCAATAAGATGGTAGAAGCAGGCATGTTACCAATGTTCAAGGTGTATCTTAACGGATACATGAACAAGAGATGAACAGAAGAATTGAAACGGCAAATGGGCAATAAAGTTCTGGGTCTGAATAAGGATTAGGAGTCACCGCACGCTTGGTGGGCCGAAGGGCCTGTTACTGTGTTGTATGGTTCTTTGTTCTTCTTTATATATGAAGATTAAAATCACCCATGATTATAGCAGTATTATTTTTACAAGATCCCATTATTTTTCCTGTTACTGTGTCAGAGATTGTGAATATTGTTAGGTGTCTATAAATGATTCCCACAAGTGATCTTTTAACTTTGTTAATTCTTTTCTCTTCCCAAACTGATTCTGTATCTTGAACTAAGTTCACCTCTCGTTACTGTACTGTCATCTGTTACTAACAGTGAGACTCCACCACCATGTCCTGTCCTCCATTTACTGTCATCTATTCACTCTCCCCCTTTCACTAATCAATGGATGTTGTGTCCGGGGAGAGCTGTGAACATCTGAGGAGGAGGAGAGAACCTCAGAGGGTGAACCAGAACATTATTCACCCACACCCTCAACATAAGGATCTGTGGGACTGACATCCCATTGCTCAGGGATCAGAGAGAGAAACAACAGGAGTCAGAGGAAAAACAGTTTTCCTTATTCATAACTGACACCAATAGTAATGGGCAGTGTTTTTATACAAATACCAGCGGTGAAATTATATTGTAGAATATTCAGTTATTATAAACACAATCTCACACAGTCTGCTACTTACTTCAGTTTCTGTATTTTACAGTCCGGATTCCTCAGAGCCACAGACAGTCGTTTCACTCCTGAATCTCCCAGTTTATTGTAACCCAGATTCAGATCTATCAGTGAGTGGTTTGTACTGAGAGCAGAGGACAGATCCTCGGCACAAGAATTGGTGAGAGCATTATCATAGAGACTGGAGATCAGAGAGAGAAAAATAACAGGAATCAGGGTAAATCCACAGTGTTTTTAAGAATAAAATCATTAACAATAATAATGTACAGTGTGCGATATTCAAGAAACACAACTTCAGTTCATACAGAAGGGAAAATTATATTATATTATATTATATTTTTGGCTGGCAGATAGAAGACAGAGGGTGGTGGTTGATGGGAGATATTCATCGTGGAGTTCGGTGACAAGTGGTGTGCCTCAGGGGTCTGTTTTGGGGCCCCTGCTGTTTGTAAGTTTTATAAATGATCTGGATGAGGGTATTGAGGGATGGATCAGTAAATTTGCAGATGATACTAAAGTTGGTGGAGTGGTAGATAGTGAAGAGGGGTGTTTTAGTTTACAGAGTGACTTGGACAAGTTGCGGAGCTGGGCCGAGAGGTGGCAAATGGAGTTTAATGTGGAAAAGTGTGAGGTAATGCACTTTGGCAGGAACAATAAATGTGTAGAGTATAGGGCTAATGGTAGGGCTCTTAATAGTGTGAGGAACAGAAGGATCTTGGTGTATGTGTCAATAGATCCCTGAAAGTAGGCAGTCAAGTGGATAAAGTTGTTAAGAAGGCTTATGGAGTCTTAGCTTTTATTGGTAGGGGGATTGAATTTAGGAGCCGCAGCATCATGTTGCAGCTGTACAAAACTCTAGTGCGGCCGCACTTTGAGTATTGTGTGCAGTTCTGGTCCCCACATTATAAGAAAGATGTGGAGGCATTGGAGAGGGTACAGAGGAGGTTTACCAGGATGTTGCCTGGTATGGAGGGCAGGTCCTATGAAGAGAGGTTGAAGGATTTGAGGTTGTTTTCGTTAGAAAGGAGGCGGCTAAGAGGGGATCTTATTTGAAGCATATAAGATGATTAGAGGTTTAGATAGGGTGGACAGTGATAGCCTTTTTCCTAGGATGGAGAAAGCTAGCACGAGGGGACACAGCTTTAACTTAAGGGGTATGAGTTATAGGACGGATATCAGAGGTAGGTTCTTTACTCAAAGAGTGATTAGGCAGTGGAATGCCCTGCCTGCAGCTGTTGTAGATGCGCCAAGTTTGGTGGCGTTTAAGACGTTAATTGATAAGTATATGGAAGAGAAGGGAATGGTTTAGTTTGGAGGAGCATTGCTTTTTATATTGGTCGGCACAACATCGAAGGCCGAAGGGCCTGTTCTGTGCTGTAATGTTCTATGTTCTATGTTCTATTAATGCTGTAAATCTGAAATATGAATAAATATGTTGGAAAATCTCATCAGGTCAGGCAATATCTGTGAAACAGATTTAATTTCAGTTTAATTCACTAAAATTAGAACTTGGAAGTAGCAGTGAATTAAATTGTTTGAAGTGACAGGGAGCTGGGGATGGGCGGGTGACAAGGAAAGAACAAAATGGAAATGCCAGAGTGATTAAATGACAAAAAGGATGATGTTGAAAGGGAAGACACAGGATTCCCATGTCCTTACCCTGAGTCACAGGGAGGGACATCGTGGTCAGTGGCTCAGGTATGGAGTGTGTGGGGGGGTTGAAGATGATGAGAGAGAAACCTTTTTCACCCTGCCAGTGGTTCGGGTCCGGAATTACAGCCGGGAAGTGTGGTGGAGGGAGGCTGGATCGAGGCATCACAGAGAGCAGTCGATGAACATTCGAATGAAACAGTGAGCAAAGATACGAGGAAAAGGCTGGAGAATGACACAAATTCCTAATGCTAATTTGGTGAGCTGGTACAGACACGATGGGCCAAATGGCCTCGCTGTGTTCCATAACAATTCTGTGAAGATAATGTATTGATATTTCAGCTGGAAGTTGGAGATGTTGCAGTGTGGACAGTGTTAGTAGTCCTAAACCTCAATGAAATGTTAATATTTCTCTCCAATACAGAGAGACAATTTATTACATGTAGCTTCAGGGTGACAGGTCTCCTCCTTCACTCCTGAGGGAACAGAACCTCCCTCCAAACCGATATAGCCTTGAGAATTTCCAGGGAAGTGTCAGTGAATTGGGTTGAATCTTCCTTCTGCCATGTCAGTCCTTTGTCCATTAACCAGGGCTCCCTCACTGCTCCCTTCAGAGCCTTTAAAAGTGCTGCTGGCTGCCTTTAAATCTGGTTCCAGCATTGTCTGAATGGGATCTTCCCCTGCAGTCAGTGGTTAAACTCTGGAACAAACTGAGCCCTGGAATAGATCACTGAACTTAAAAGAATGGGTCAAAGTACAGTAGGTGGAGTAGATGTTCATCTGTGATGAAAGAGTGTGAGTGTGTGTAAGAGGTCTGAACTGAACATATACGGACAAGGAGACATTTGTCTTTACACACCCAGTGCAGTAGTGAATGGGTTAATGAACTTTGTAATAGTGGAGAATGAAAAGAATATCGAGTAGCCTCCATACAGCTGGTTTTCATATATTTCAGATAAATGTAACTTTATTTTCATGTAGCCAGACTGTAGCTGCCCTTGCTGTTCTACACAAGTTTATGATAAGCTGCTCAGAAATGTAGCTGACCCAGATTGTAGTTAAGTTGTGTCTTTAAATTCATGGACTTTCACCTAATATAATGAAGCCTGGATGTCCTAAATATATTTCATATTCATTGTATATTGCTTATGTGTCATGTACCAACATATTATACATACAAGGCAGGTGGTTGATATTGTAGTGGGGGAACGTGTGGCTAACAGTGACCACAATTCTGTCTACTTTCGGATTCAGAGGGAAAAGGATGCTTGTTGCCCTAGGGGCAGAGTGCTGAATTGGGGGAAGGCTAACTATGGTCTGATTGGGCAGGAACTTAGGGAAACTGATTGGGAACGGTCATTTGAGGGTAAGTCCACCCTAGGCATGTGGGACTCTTTCAAGGGAATACTGAAAATGTTGCAAGATAAGTACGTGCCGGCCAAGAGGAAAGATGGGAAAGGTAGAATTAGAGAGCCGTGGATTACTAGGGATATTGAGGACTTGGTTAGGAAGAAAAGTGAAGCGTATGATAGATCGAAGCAGTTGGGAACCGAGACAGCATTGAAGGAATATAGAGAGAGTAGGAGGGAGCTCAAACAGGGAGTTAGAAGGGCAAAAAGGGGGCATGAAATGATTTTGGCAGATAGGATTAAGGAAAACCCAAAGGCTTTTTACTCCTATGTTAGGAATAAAAGGGTGGTTAGAGGAAAAATCGGACCTCTTAGGGATGGAGGAGGGGAACTGTGCTTAGAGCCCGAGGGAATGGCAGAGATCCTGAATGAATACTTTGCGTCGGTATTCACAAAGGAGAGGGGCTTGTTGACAGGTCCTGTCTCTGAGGGAGCTGTGGACCAGTTGAGGGAAATATCCATACCAAGGGAGGAAGTGTTAGAGCTTCTAGGTAGCATTAAAACTGATAAATCTCCTGGGCCTGATGGCATTTATCCCAGGCTGCTTAGAGAGGTGCGAGGTGAAATTGCTGGACCTCTGACGCAAATCTTTGTCTCTTCCTTGGACACAGGTGAGGTCCCAGAGGACTGGAGAATAGCTAATGTTGTACCGTTGTTTAAAAAGGGTAGTAGGGATAACCCTGGAAATTATAGGCTGGTGAGTTTGACGTCAGTAGTAGGGAAGCTGTTTGAGGGGATTCTTAGAGATAGGATGTATAGGCACTTAGAGCGTTGCGATCTGATTAGGGATACGCAGCATGGATTTGTTAAGGGGAGGACATGCCTTACAAATCTGGTAGAATTTTTTGAGGAGGTGACAAAATCAGTGGACGAAGGGCGAGCCGTTGATGTTGTCTATTTGGATTTTAGTAAGGCGTTTGACAAAGTCCCGCATGGGAGGTTAGTCGAGAAGGTCAAGGCAAATGGGATACAAGGACAGGTAGCTAGATGGATAAGTAACTGGCTTGGTAATAGGAAACAGAGAGTAATAGTGGAAGGATGTTTTTCTAGCTGGAGGTCGGTCACTAGTGGTGTGCCACAGGGCTCGGTACTGGGACCTCTTCTATTTGTAATATATATAAATGACGTGGAAGAGGGAGTAAGTGAAGTGATCAGCAAGTTTGCAGACGATACAAAGATGGCTGGACTTGCGGATAGTGAGGAGCATTGTCAGGCGATGCAGCAGGACACAGATAGGCTGGTAGCTTGGGCAGACAGATGGCAGATGGAATTCAATCCTGATAAATGTGAGGTGATGCATTTCGGGAGAAAGAATGTAGGGGGAGGTATATGATAAAGGGTAGACCTATTAAGAGTATAGAAACGCAGAGGGACATGGGGGTGCAGGTGAACAAGTCTCTGAAGGTGGCAGAGCAAGTGGAGAAGGTTGTGAAGAAAGCATATGGTATGCTAGCCTTTATAGGAAGAGGTATAGAGTACAAGAGCTGGCCTTTAATGTTACAGTTGTATAAAACGTTGGTTAGACCTCATTTGGAATACTAGGTCCAGTTCTGGTCGCTTTACTACTGGAAGGACGTGGAGACTCTGGAGAGAGTGCAGAGGAGGTTTACCAGGATGCTGCCTGGTATGGAAGGTCTGAGTTATGAGAAGAGATTAGGCAAATTGAGACTGTTTTCCTTAGAAAGACGTAGACTTAGAGGCGATCTGATAGAGGTGTACAAGATTTTGAAGGGGATAGATAGAGTAAACAGGGCTAAGCTTTTTCCTAGGATGGACTCAAATAGCAAGAGGGGTCACGGGCTTAGGGTGAGGGGGGTAAGGTATAATTTGGATGCTAGAGGGAGTTTTTTCACACAGAGGGTGGGGGGGTATGGAATGCGCTGCCAAGTAAAGTGGTGGAGGCAGGTACTCTGGAGTTATTTAAGAAATACTTAGATGGGCACATGAACAGAATGGGAATGGAGGGGTATAGAAAACTGATTTAAAATAGGGGTCATGAGCCTTGGGAGTCCCTGGGAAGTGTGTAAATAGATGATGATATTGATGTACTTGTTTTTATCCTACAGGTGCTTTGGTCCACCTTGTTGCCTAACAAGGGGCATACACGCAATGGGTCGTGAGAGGGCTGCTCTTGGATTTTTTCAAGAGTATCCTACTGCTTCACATCGTTAGTGTACGCTTGACCTGGACCATTTGATGGGCAACACGACAGCTCAGTGACTATCGCTGTGCTGTGCAGATACATGGATTTGGGCCTGTGTCTGTGGGAGTTTGCGCATTCTCCCCGGGCTTGCGTGGGTTTTCTCCGGGCGCTCCGGTTTCCTCCCACATCCCAAAGATGTGCTCTTAGGCTAATTGGCAAAACAAATTCTCTCTAAATTGTCTCAAATTTGGTTTTTAATCCATAGATCTATAAACATGGACAGGAATCGCGAGTAGAGATGGGAACATCAGGGTGGCGGCGCGGGCTCGTTGGGCCGAAGGGCCTGTTTCCCGTGCTGTTTTGTTCTTTGTTGTACAATTTATGAGCTTAGATTGTTATACCAGCCCGTTAATTTTAACTTGTCTTGTCAGTCTGTATGTTAGCTAAGGGCTAATCAAATGAAAGGAATGTATTTTTGTTGGAAATGCCATACATTTACATATCACATATCTAAAACAGCTTGTTTTGTGGATGGTCAGAGACTTTTTCCCAGTGTGGAATGGTCAACTACAAGATGGCACAAGATGAAGGTGACAGGGACAAAGTTTGGGGAGCTGTGTGGGATAAGTTTTCACACAGAGGGTGGTGGGTGCCTGGAACGCACTGCCAATGGAGATGGTAGAAGCAGGTACATTACCAATGTTCAAGGTGTATCTTAATGGACACATGAACAGGAGATGAACAGAGGAATAGAAACCGTGTATGGACTGTAAGTACTGGGTCTGAATAAGGATTAGGAGTCACCGCATGCTTGGTGGGCTGAAGGGCCTGTTACTGTGTTGTATGGTTCTTTATTCTTCTTTATATATGAAGATTAAAATCACCCGTGATTATTGCAGTATGTTTTTACAAGACCCCATTATTTTTCCTGTTACTGTGTCAGAGATTGTGAATATTGTTAGGGGTGTATAAATGATTCCCACAAGTGATCTTTTAACTTTTTTAATTCTTATCTCTACCCAAACTGATTCTGTATCTTGATCATTTGAACTAAGTTCACCTCTCGTTACTGTACTGTTATCTGTTACTAACAGTGAGACTCCATCACCATGTCCTGTCCTCCATTTACTGTCATCTATTCACTCTCCCCCTTTCACAAATCAATGGATGCTGTGTCCGGGGAGAGCTGTGAACATCTGAGGAGGAGGAGAGAACCTCAGAGGGTGAACCAGAACATTATTCACCCACTCCCTCAACATAAGGATCTGTGGGACTGACATCCCATTGCTCAGGGATCAGAGAGAGAAACAACAGGAGTCAGAAACAGTTTTCCTTATTCATAACTGACACCAATAGTAACGGGCAGTGTTTTTATACAAATACCAGCGGTGAAATTATATTGTGAATATTCAGTTATTATAAACACAATCTCACACAGTCTGCTACTTACTTCAGTATCTGTATTTTACAGTCCGGATTCCTCAGAGCCACAGACAGCCGTTTCACTCCTGAATCTCCCAGTTTATTGTAACCCAGATTCAGATCTATCAGTGAGCGGTTTGTACTGAGAGCAGAGGCCAGGTCCTCGGCACAAGAATCAGTGAGAGCATTATCATAGAGACTGGAGATCAGAGAGAGAAAAATAACAGGAATCAGGGTAAATCCACAATGTTTTTAAGAATAAGATCATTAACAATAATAATGTACAGTGTGCGATATTCAAGAAACACAACTTCAGTTCATACAGAAGACAAAATTATATTGATGCTGTAAATCTGAAATATGAATAAATATGTTGGAAACTCTCATCAGGTCAGGCAATATCTGTGAAGACAGAAACAGATTCAATTTCAGTTCAATTAGCTAAAATTAGAACTTGGAAGTAGCAGTGAATTAAATTGTTTGAAGTGACAGGGAGCTGGGGATGGGCGGGTGACAAGGAAAGAACAAAATGGAAATGCCAGAGTGATTAAATGACAAAAAGGATGATGGTGAAAGGGAAGAGCACAGGATTCCCATGTCCTTACCCTGAGTCACAGGGAGGGACATCGTGGTCAGTGGCTCAGGAATGGAGTGTGTGGTGGGGTTGAAGATGATGAGAGAGAAACCTTTTTCACCCTGCCAGTGGTTCGGGTCTGGAATGTACAGCCGGGAAGTGTGGTGGAGGAGGCTGGATCGAGGCATCACAGAGAGCAGTCGATGAACATTCGAATGAAACAGTGAGCAAAGATACGAGGAAAAGACTGGAGAATGACACAAATTCCTAATGCTAATTTGGTGAGCTGGTACAGACACGATGGGCCAAATGGCCTCACTGTGCTCCATAACAATTCTGTGAAGATAAGGTATTGATATTTCAATTGTAGTTGGTGATGTTGCAGTGTGGACAGTGTTAGTAGCCCCTAAACCACAATGAAATGTTAATATTTCTCTCCAATACAGAGAGACAATTTGTTCCATGTAGCTTCAGGGTGACAGGTCTCCTCCTTCACTCCTGAGGGAACAGAACCTCCCTCCAAACCGATATAGCCTTGAGAATTTCCAGGGAAGTGTCAGTGAATTGGGTTGAATCTTCCTTCTGACATTTCAGTCCTTTGTCCATTAACCAGGGCTCCCTCACTGCTCCCTTCAGAGCCTTTAAAAGTGCTGCTGGCTGCCTTTAAATCTGGTTCCAGCATTGTCTGAATGGGATCTTCCCCTGCAGTCAGTGGTTAAGCTCTGGAACAAACTGAGCCCTGGAACAGATCACTGAACTTAAAAGAATGGGTCAAAGTACAGTAGGTGCAGTAGATGTTCATCTGTGATGGAAGAGTGTGAGAGTGTGTCAGAGGTCTGAATTGAACATATACGGACAAGGAGACATTTGTCTTTACACAGCCAGCCTCAGACTGGTAAGAGGAGTAGCCCCCCCCACATGTGAAGATCAGGATATTGAAATGGGTGTGGAGAAAGATGCCTGGGGTGTGAGGTTCAGATGTGAGTAAGAAAGAACCTGAGTGATCGCCGGAGTAGAAGGAAAAGCCGGTTAAATACTGTGAGATTAAAGGTGTGAGCTTACTTGTGTACGCAGTAATAGAGGGATCTGATCATCCCTAACAGGTATCACCGGACTCTGATAAGAGTGAGCTTGCAGTGGGAGAGCGAGAAGGGAGAATAGAACACTCCAGATGGTGAGTATAAACTTATTGGCGTTATGGCAGGATCACAAGGACAGTGGGGACCCCGGGATCCCAAATAAACAAGTATATGACTAAGGGGGACAAATTCATCAAACAGATGGGGAAAGGAGGGGATGGGATTCATCTCACCGTTAGACCTACAACAGGAATGGTTGGAAAAGGAAAATCAGGACAGAACTAAGAAAATTGGAATTCTCTTTGTTCACCAATTGACCAGATTAATTAAACAGTTTTCAGTCTTGGGTAAGAAATGGGCTGACAATAAAGCAAAATTTAAAATGTTGGAAACACGGAGAGTTAGAAAAGAGAAACCGACCTTTAGAAGCCCCCGGCTGGGGACCATTACCCCCTCCCCTATAGGCCGACTGTACAACCTATGGCACCTGTAGGAGACTCTGACCCCGATGAGAAAGAGATTTATAATCTTGTTCCTATAACTCAGGATGGGACATTACAGAATCCCACTGCCTGATATTTTTTGACTTCCTTGGGAAGACTTCAGCCCCGGAGTAACAACAGTAAATTTTGGGCAGGACTAGACACTATTTGGGTTGGACACCAATTACACTTGCGGGATATACACCAATTGGTACAAACCACTTGCCCACAGGACAAGTGGAAACTGATGGGTGATGGAGCAGACCAGGCAAATGCCATCAACCGAGCTCAGTTTGATTACCAAAGTGGAAGATGGACGTACGCGACAGAGACAAATGCCGAGATTGATGCAATGGTGGAACCATTTAATTGGTTTAAGGTAAAAGTCCAATAAGTCTTGGGCAATGCACCAACCAACTGGTCCAGAATTACCAATACTAAACAACAGAGGGGTGAGGAAGGATCCAAATTTGGGGAGTGACTCTTTAGAGTATATCAAGAATATTCGGGAGTGCCCGAACCTGCTCGAACAGATAGAGCCTTTTTCCAAGCATTTAAAAACAGGCTTTCACCAACTCACCAAAAAATCCTTAAAATGGGAGTTATTAATTCCCAGGATTATTTGCGATCGGGTCAATGGGAAGTTACGGGCGAGCGATCGGGTCAATGGAAGGTTGCAGGCGATATAGCCTCTGAACCATTGTATAACGGTCATGTGGGTTATAATTAAATAATACGATGATTTTCCTGCTGTTTTGCACAACCTTGGCCCTGTCAGCCACAGAGGGAGAGAGTATTGGTGGGATCAACAATCCTCTGAAATTGGACCCCTTCATACAAACATATTTGTGTATATGTCCTACTTACATGTAGTACCGTTGAATTTGAGCAAGTGCTGGGTCTGTTCACACATTCCCATTCACGGGGACAAGTGGGGATGGGGGGGGGAAATCCTTTGTTCCCTTTGTTGACCCCGGAAATGACAGAGTAGATGTTGAATCAGAATGGAACTGAGGATGGGACAAGGAAAGTGACCGTTAAATCCCCATCAGGAACCACTATACAAGGTGATTCCAATGTCAGTGCCAGTGATGCTGTTCTGGGGTTGAGAGGCAGAGGGTTCACTCTATCAGCCTTTAAGGACCATTACCAGCCTGGCTATAATACATTAGACTCTCCTTCCCACTTTGTTGTGAATAATCAGTAGAAATGTTCTATCTGCCTGGTAAGAAATGGTTCCATACCTGTTGGCTGCAGCTACTGTATTCAGCAGATTAACATTACCAGTAGCACCTGGACTCAGGTAGAACAGGTCACAATTCACTGCCCCACAGCCAACTTCTCGGTTAGTCTCTCCTCCGCCTATGTGAGCAGCATGACTGCCCATAATGGCATGTATTTTACCTGCAGAAACAATGCCTATTCTTGGCTTCCATGGGACTGGTCGGGGTTATGTTATCTGGCATATGTGGTACCCTATATTCACCATTACACCAACTTGCTCAAGACCAAGCGAGTCATTAGTGGAACAGAGCAATTCCTCATGCTAGCATAACCATTCTATGGGGCAGCAAAGGCAGCGCAGGAATTTATACTTATGGCCTCGACCAGTGTTTTTATACAAATACCAGCGGTGAAATTATATTGTAGAATATTCAGTTATTATAAACCCAATCTCACACAGTCTGCTACTTACTACAGTTTCTGTATTTTACAGTCCGGATTCCTCAGAGCCACAGACAGCCGTTTCACTCCTGAATCTCCCAGTTTATTGTTACCCAGATTCAGATCTATCAGTGAGCGGTTTGTACTGAGAGCAGAGACCAGGTCCTCGGCACAAGAATCAGTGAGAGCGTTACCATTCAGACTGGAGATCAGAGAGAGAAAAATAACAGGAATCAGAGTAAATCCACAGTGTTTTTTAAGAATAAGATCATTAACAATAATAATATACAGTGCGGGGCATTCAAGAAACACAACTTCAGTTCACACAGAAGACAAAATTATATTAATGCTGTAAATCTGAAATATGAATAAATATGTTGGAAAATCTCATCAGGTCACACAATATCTGTGAAGAGAGAAACAGATTTAATTTCAGTTTAATTCACTAAAATTAGAACTTGGAAGTAGCAGTGAATTAAATTGTTTGAAGTGACAGGGAGCTGGGGATGGGCGGGTGACAAGGAAAGAACAAAATGGAAATGCCAGAGTGATTAAATGACAAAAAGGATGATGGTGAAAGGGAAGAGCACAGGATTCCCATGTCCTTACCCTGAGTCACAGGGAGGGACATGGGATGGTCAGTGGCTCAGGAATGGAGTGTGTGGTTGGGGTTGAAGATAATGAGAGAGAAACCTTTTCAATGAGGCTCGTGTTGTGGGTCTGGAATGTACAGCCTGGAAGTGTAGTGGAAGCAGGCTAATTCAAGGCATAACAGAGGGCAGTCGATGTACATTCAAATGAAACTAGGAGAAGGCAGAAGAATGAGACAAATTCCTAATAATAGTTTGGTGAGCTGGTGAAGACACATTTAACTCTTGGTGCTCTGCAATAATTCTGTGAAGATAATGTTGGAAATGTATTGAAGGTTGTGAAGAAAGCATATAGTATATTAGCCTTTATAGGAATGGGTATAGAGTACAAGAGCTGGCCTTTAATGTTGCAGTTGTATAAAACACTGGTTAGACCTCATTTGGAATACTGTGTCCAGTTCTGGTCGCCGTACTACCGGAAGGATGTGGAGACTCTGGAGAGAGTGCAGAGGAGGTTTACCAGGATGCTGCCTGGTATGGAAGGTCTGAGTTATGAGGAGAGATTAGGCAAATTGGAACTGTTTTCCTTAGAAAGACGTAGACTTAGAGGAGATCTAATAGAGGTGTACAAGATTATGAAGGGGATAGATAGAGTAAACAGGGTTAAGCTTTTTCCTAGGATGGACTTGAATAGCACGAGGGGTCACAGGCTTAGGGTGAGGGGGGTTAGGTATAATTTGGATGCTAGAGGAAGTTTTTTCACACAGAGGGTGGTGGTGGTATGGAATGCGCTGCCAAGTAAAGTGGTGGAGGCAGGTACTCTGGAGTTATTTAAGAAATACTTAGATGGGCACATGAACAGAATGGGAATGGAGGGGTATAGAAACTGATTTAAAATAGGGATCATGAGCCTTGGGAGTCCCTGGGAAGTGTGTAAATAGATGATGATATTGATGTACTTGTTTCTATCCTACAGGTGCTTTGGTCCACCTTGTTGTCTAACGAGGGGCATACACGCGATGGGTCGTGAGAGGGCTGCTCTTGGATCTTTTTCGAGAGTATCCTAGTGCTTCACATCATTAGTGTACGCTTGACCTGGACCATTTGATGGGCAACACGACAGCTCAGTGACTATCGCTGTGCTGTGCAGATACATGGATTTGGGCCTGTGTCTGTGGGAGTTTGCGCATTCTCCCTGTGCTTGCGTGGGTTTTCTCCGGGTGCTCCGGTTTCCTCCAACATCCCAAAGATGTGCTCTTAGGCTAATTGGCAAAACAAATTCTCCCTAAATTGTCTCAAATTTGGTTTTTAATCCATAGATCTATAAACATGGACAGGGATCCCGGGTAGAGATGGGAACATCGGGGTGGTGGCGTGGGCTCGTTGGGCCGAAGGGCCTGTTTCCCGTACTGTTTTGTTCTTTGATATTTTAACTGGAAGCTGGTGATGTTGCAGTGTCAACAGGGTGAAGTAATTTAACCAGTGTTCACTCTCTCAGATAGAATGACAGAATTGTTACAGAGCAGAAGGAGACCATTCGGCCCATACTGTCTGCACTGACTCTCTGAATGAGCAATTCACTGTCATTCCCCCAAATTTTCTGCGTAACCCTGCACGTTCTTCCTTTTCAGATTATAATCCAATTCCCTTTGGAAATTTTCAACTGAACATGTCTCCACCACAATCTCAGACAGTGAATTCCAGCCGTTAACCACTCGCTGCAGGGGACGTCCCAGTTCAGGCAATGCTGCCACCAGCAGCAATTTCATAGGCAGCATCTCTGGAGAGAACAGTGAGGAAGGTCTGGTTACTGAACACAGGGCTGAAATAGGAGGAGGAAGATTCAGTGATGCACTTGGCAACACTTGGTACTGTTCCCCAAGGCTACGTGTGTTTGGAGCAATTTCTGTTCTCTCAGGACTGGAGAGCATCTGCCACATCAATCCAAGTATAACGGAATGGAGATTGCTGGAGATCTGAGCAGGTGTGGGTTATGTGGTTGGTGAGGCAAAAGAATGAATAACTTGACAAGTTCTGACAAGGTGGTGAAGCATCTTATATCATGTAAACTGAGGCATATGGGGTCGAATGAGAATGGAAGTGAAATTGTAGAAAGGTCATCCCCACACAGACTCAGGCAATGCCCAGACAGCAGCATCGACTGTCAGAGACATGCCAGCCTCTCTCTGCAGCGTTCTGATTAGTCAGATAACTCTTACACTGTGAGAATGGGATGGTCACAGACTTTCCCTGTGTAGATATGATGGTCGGTCAGGTTATCACCAGCACAGGCTTGTGTCTTTAACGGGACAGTAACAATGGAACTTTATGTGCCTGTTGAAGAGAGCACGAAATGTCAGGAAATGAATTAAAAATGGTGACAGCATCCAGATCTTGCCATCCTTACACCTAGAATTCACAGCGCTGGAACTGTGTAAACAGCAGACAGGGCAGGAAATCACTGATTGTGATATTTGTTGTGGAGCTGAGAGCGAGTGGTTGAATGGATGGGCACAGGAGACACTCTGGTACCCGCAGCACCTGGGCAGGTGTGGGTTATACGGTTGCAGGAGGCAAAAGGATGAATAACTGGCTTTGTTCTGACAAGGTGGTGAATCATTTTATAGCATGAGGTCGAATCAGGGTAAATCCATCTGTTTGCCCATCACTGGTCACATGGAACCAGCTGACGGACGTGTTGGAATGTACATTTTGTTACAAACTATGCCTTGAAGAAATATACTGAATGAAGAATATTGAATTTGATGATCAGCCATGAACAAAATGAATGGTGGAGCAGGTTCAGAGGGCCGAATGGCCGACTCCTGCTTCTAGTTTCTATTTTAATCATGTTTCTACGCAGATTATGTTGTCAGCACCTTGCTATCTGTAGCTGGTTTCCTTTATTGTTACTGAAGCAGTATAATTGACATCATGTTGATTTTAATCTGAACTAATGCAGTGTTCTGTTGTTTCAGTGTTTCCCCTGGGATGGCGGGGTAGAGTTTGATTGTGGGTGATTGACAGGTTATGTCACGTGATTGAGGAATAGCTATTTTTCACAGAGCAGTCTAGTTTTTATTCTGCTTTCAGAAGCTGCTTGAAGTTAAGACAAACAGCAGTGCTGTTTCCCTCTCTGAAGTTGGAGTTTTTGCTGTTGAAGTGTTACTGTGTTGGAAGCTGTCAGAGACTGGGGTTACCTCTCTGTGGTTGGGCTGTTGGAGGCGACATACTTCTCTGAAAACAATTGTCAGTTTTGCTGTCTGGAAGTGTTAAACAATTGGAAATTGGCCACACGTGAGCATACTTGTTTTTGTGCTAAATAATGTTGGAGAAGGGTGTGTGTCTGTGGCTATTGCTTTATATTGGAACAACAGAGATAGCTAGTTGATATTGGTTATACCGTGTCATGTGTAAGTCTTGCAATTGGGAAATGTTATGCTAATTCTTATTGTTAGATTCTAACTGCATTCTTAAATAAACTGTTTGATAAAAGCATCCTGGTGGTCACATGATTCATACCTGGAGTGAAACACCTCATGCTCATCAATATCAAAATCAAATGTAAAACTAAGAGTCCAGGCTAACTTCACTAAACACCTTGGATTTTCTGGCCTGTGTCTTAACAATTGCCACCATTCATTCTTTCCTCTTCATCACAAATCAAGGATTGTGTGACTGGGTGTCATCTGTCCCCCCATAAGCTTGTGACCCTCATAGGGTCAACGTTACATTATTTCCCCACATCGAGGGTATAAAATCAATGTGATTGACATTCCATTGCATTGGGATCAGAGAGAGAGAAATAACAGGAATCAGTGAAAATTCAGGTTCTGGTTCATAGCTTCCAATCCCTGGCCTTTATAAAGGTTCTCAGCATAGAAAGAGACCATTTGGCCCACTGTGTCTGTGTCAGCCATAAGCAGCAATCTATTCTAATCCATTACCAGCACTTGCTCCATAGACTTGTGTGCTGCAGCATTTTAAGTGCTTGTCTGAATGCTTCTTCAATGTTGTGAGTGTTCCTGATTCCACCACCCTTTCAGTCAGTGAGATCCAGATTCCTACTACCCTCTGGGTGAAAAAACATTCACACACAACCAGAGAATCCCCACTGTGGAGAAGGCACCCAATCACCCCATTGACTCTACACTGACTCTCTGAAAAAGCATCTTAATCAGGTCCACAGAACTGCTTATCACTGGACATTTATCATGGCAAATCCACCAAAATTACATATCTTTGGACTCTAGGGGATAATTTAGCATCATCGATCCATCTAACCTAAATATCTTTGGACTGTGGGAGAAACCAGAATCCCTGACACAGGGGGAGACTGTGCAAACTCCACAGGCAGTCACCCGAGGCTGGAATTAAACAAAGATCCCTAACGTTGTGAGGCAGCAATACTAACCACTGTGCCATTTTCAATTCTCCTCTGAAACTCCTGCCCATTGCCTTTAATTAATACAACTGGTTATTGATCCCTAAAACGAAGGGGAAAGGTTTCTTTTTATAATTTGATACAACTCCAAATGGTAGTGCCCCAGCCTTCCCTATCTGAGTAAAACATCAGGAACACTGACACACAGAGGGATCTTTGTGTTATTGTCCACTGATCCCTGAAACACAGGTGGATAACTTGGTCAACAAGACAAGCAGCACGCTTTCTTCAATGGCCAGGGCAGAGTGTAAAAGTTGGGAAGTGATGTTACAGCAGTATTAAACTTTAGTTCGGCCCAATATGGAATATTGCGTGTAGTGCCAATCGCCAGACAACCAGAAGAATGTGGCTGCTTTGGAGAAGGTACAAAGAAGGATTACAAGGATGTTGCCTGGTCTGGTCAAGGTATAAAGAGAAGTTGAATAAACTCAGATTGTTTTCACTGGAAAGACGGAGGCTGAGGGGTGACCTGATAGCGGCATAAATATGGTTAATAGTTGGAGTCTTTTTCCCGGGTGGAAAGGTCAAGTACAAAATGGGACAGTTTGAAGGTAAGAGGGGGAAAGTTTAGAGGAGACGTGCGGGGAAAGTTTTCACAGGGGATGGGTGCCTCGAATATGCAACCAGTGAAGTTGAAGGAAGCAAACATGTTCCCAATGTTCAAGGTTTATCTTGATAGAAACATGAACAGGAGATGAACAGAGGAATAGAAACCGTGTATGAACAATAATTACTGGGTCTGAATAAGAATGCGACACCATCACAGGCTTGATGGGCTGAAGGGCCTGTTACTGTACTGAATGGCTCTTTGCACATGAATGTTAAAATCACCCATGATTATCGCAGTATGTTTTTACAAGACCCCATTCTTTTTCCTGTGTACTGTGTCAGAGATTGTGAATATTGTTAGGTGTCGATAAATGATTCCCATAAGTGATCTTTTAACTTTGTTAATTCTTTTCTCTACCCAAACCGATTCTGTATCTTGATCATTTGAACTAAGTTCACCTCTTGTTACTGTACTGTTATCTGTTACTAACAGTGAGACTCCACCACCATGTCCTGTCCTCCATTTACTGTCATCTATTCACTCTCCCCCTTTCACTAATCAATGGATGTTGTGTCCGGGGAGAGCTGTGAACATCTGAGGAGGAGGAGAGAACCTCAGAGGGTGAACCATAACATTATTCACCCACACCCTCAACATAAGGATCTGTGGGACTGACATCCCATTGCTCAGGGATCAGAGAGAGAAACAACAGGAGTCAGAGGAAAAACAGTTTTCCTTCTCCATAACTGACACCAATAGTAACGGGCAGTGTTTTTATACAAATACCAGCGGTGAAATTATATTATTGAATATTCAGTTATTATAAACACAATCTCACACAGTCTGCTACTTACCCCAGTTTCTGTATTTTACAGTCCGGATTCCTCAGAGCCACAGACAGCCGTTTCACTCCTGAATCTCCCAGTTTATTGTAACCCAGATTCAGATCTATCAGTGAGCGGTTTGTACTGAGAGCAGAGACCAGGTCCTCGGCACAAGAATCGGTGAGGGTATTATCATAGAGACTGGAGATCAGAGAGAGAAAAATAACAGGAATCAGGGTAAATCCACAGTGTTTTTAAGAATAAAATCATTAATAATAATAATGTACAGTGTGCGACATTCAAGAAACACAACTTTAGTTCATACAGAAGACAAAATTATATTGATACTGCAAATCTGAAATATGAATAAATATGTTGGAAACTCTCATCAGGTCAGACAATATCTGTGAAGAGAGAAACAGATTTAGTTTCAGTTTAATTAGCTAAAATTAGAATTTGGAAGTAGCAGTGAATTAAATTGTTTTAAGTGACAGGGAGCTGGGGATGGGTGGGTGACAAGAACGAACAAACTGTAAGTGGAATTTGGAGTGATTAAATGACAAAAAGGATGATGCAATTAGGGAAGAGCACAGGATTCCCGTGTCCTTACCCTGAGTCACAGGGAGGGACATGAGATGGTCAGTGGCTCAGGAATGGAGTGTGTGGTGGGATTGAAGATGATGAGAGAGAAACTTTATTCACACTGCCAGTGTCTGGAATTACATTCTGGAAGTGTGATGGAGGTAGGCTGCATCAAAGCAGTCAAAAAGGAATTAGATGATTATTTGAATATAAACATGAGAGAGAATACAAGAAAAAGGCTGGAAAATGACACAAATTCCGAATGCTAATTTGGTGAGCTGGTGCAAACACGATAGGCAAATGGTCTCATTGTGCTCCGTAACAATTCTGTGAAGATAATGGTTGGAAATATATTGATATTTCAACTGGAAGTTGGTGATGTTGCAGTGTGGACAGCGCTAAACATCAATGAAATGTTAGTATTTCTCTCCAATACAGAGAGACAATTTGTTATCTGTAGCTTCAGGCACACAACTTAGTTAACGTGGGACTCCATGAACCCCACAGCTGGTACGAGGACCAAACCCTCAACATTAGCATTATTCTAAATCACACACCAGACACCAAACCAAATGAACTAACCAACTCCACACATAACCAGAACGGGCACATTAATATCTGACAGGTTAGGGGAATCCGTCCACTCAGAAGCACAGGCAGAATCACAGAATTGTTACAAAGCAGGAGGAGGCCATTCGGCCCATTGTGCCTGCACTATTCTCTGAATGAACAATTCACTAAGTGTCATACCCCCACCTTCCCTCCAAATCCCTGTGCATTCCAGAGCTTAACCACTCGCTGCACAGGAAGATCCCATTCAGGCAAAGCTGGCACCAGATTTAAAGGCAGCCAGTAGCACTTTTAAAGGCTCTGAAGGGAGCAGAGAGAGAGCCCTGGTTAATGAACAAAGAACTGAAATGGCAGAAGGCAGGTTAAATGAGCTAGAAGGAGGATTAGGAGAGTTAGGAGGGGACGTGAGAAGTCCTTGGCTGTTCAGATCAAGGAAAACCCCAAGGTTTTTTACTGTGATGTGAGAAATAAAAGAATGTCCATGGTGATGTCAGGGCTGGTCAAGGACAGTAATGGCAACTTGCGCATGGAGTCAGAAGAGATAGGTAAGGCGTTGAATGAATCTTTTCTTCAGTGTTCACCAAGGAGAGGGCCATGTTTTTGAGGATGAGTGTGTGATACAGGCTGGAGGAGGTCGATGTCCTGAGGGCAGAAATTTTGATAAATATGAAGGTGGATAACTCCCCTGGGCCAGATGGGATTATCCTAGGATTTTTGGGAGGCAAGGGAGGAGATTGCAAAGCCTTTGGCTTTGACCTTTGGGTCTTTACTGTCCACGGGAATAGTGCCTGAGGACTAGAGAGTGACAAATGTTGTTCCTCTGTTCAAGAAAGGAAATAAGAATGACCATTGTAATTATAAGCTGGTGAGTCTTACTTTGGTGTTCAGTAAGTTAATGGAAAGGGCCCTGAGATAGGATTTATGACCATTTGGAAAGATGCAGCTTAATCTGGGATAGTCAGCACAGATTTGTGAAGGGAAAGTCTTGCCTCACAAATTTGGTTAAATTCTTTGAGGAGGTACGTATGTAGATGAAGACAGAGGAATTGATGTCATATACATGGATTTTATCAAGGCGTTTGATAACGTTCCCCATGGTCAGCTCATGAAGAGAGTAAGAAGGTGTGGGATAGAGGGAAATTTAACCGTTTGGATAAGTAACTGGCTGTATAATAGAAGACAGAGGATGTGATTGATGGAAAATGTTCAGCCTGGAGGCTAGTTAGCAGCGGTGTACCACAGGGAACAGTGCTGGGTCCTCTGTTATTTATAATTTTTATCAATGACTTGGAGGAGGGGGCTGAAGAGTGGGTTAGTAAATTTGCTGACGACACTAAGATTGGTGGAGTAATGGATGAGGTGAAGGCTGCTGGCTGCAAAGAGACATTGATAGAATGCAGAGCCGGGCCAAAAAAGTGACAGCTGGAATTTAACCCCAGTAAGTGTGAGGTGATTCATTTTGGTGGGACAAATTTGAATGTGGATTACAGGGTTCTGTGGAATGTGGAGGAACAGAGAGATTTTGGGGTTCATATCCACAGATCTCTGAAGGTTGTCACTCAGGTGGAAAGAACAGTGAAGAAGGCTACAGTGTGTTAGCGTTTATTAACGGGAGTTTGAGTTAAGAGCTGTGGTATTATGCTACAACTGTACAGGACCTTGGTGAGACTACATTTGGAATATTGTGTTCAGTTCTTGTTATCTCACTGTTAGAAAGATGTGGAAGCATTGGAGAGAGTGCAGAGGAGATTTACCAGGATGCTGCCTGGTTTGGAGGGTAGGTTGAGGGAGTGGGGCTTTTCTTTTTAGAGCAGAGGAGGATGAGAGGAAACTTAGTAAAGGTTTTTAAGATGATGAGACTGTACTGTGCCATAGAACATAAAACATAGAACACGGGTTGCGCCGATCACATCTATATCTACCAATCCACAGACCTATCTACAACCCCCTATCCCATCCGTTTCCATATACTCATCCAGAAGTCTTTTAAAAGACCCCAGTGAGTTTGCCTCAACAACCTCCGACGGCAGCCGATTCCATTCACTCACCACCCTCAGTGAAAAACCTACCCCTGACATCTCCTCTGTATTTGCTTCCCTGCACCTTAAATCTGTGTCCTCTCGTAGTGACCATTTCAGCTCGGGGAAATAGTCTCTGAGAGTCCACCCTATCCATTCCTCTCAACATTTTACAAACCTAATAAAATACTGTTCTATATTCTATGATCTAAACCCAATTCGCTGACACTTCCCTGGAAATCTCAAGGCTATATTGGTTTTGGAGGGAGATTCTGTTCCCTCAGGACTGGAGGAGACCTGTCACATCAACCCAAGCAAATCTGGATGGAAACTGCTGAGGGACAGAGCAGGCAGCACGTGGCTGCAGCGAGGCTAAAGGATCAATAACCTGATCTGTTCTAACAAGGTGAGTGTTACACTGAATAAGGATGAAAGAGAAATTGTGGAAAGAACATCTCCACCCAGACACTGGCAATGTCCAGACAGCAGCATCAATCTTCAGGAACATGTCAGTCTCTCTGTGAAGGGTTCCGGTCAGTCAGAGGTGACTGCTGCACTGCCCACACTGAGTGACCATCCTGGTGGTCCCATGATGGGCAGTCTGGCAGCACCATCGGCTTGTGTGTGTCTTTAATGGGTGAGTAACAATGGAAATTTATGTGATTGTAGAAGAGGCTCACAGTGTCAGAGAAGGAGCCAAGAGTGACAGTGTCTCAACTGTGTCATCCTTATGCTGATAGAAGATGAATTGCTGGAGGCTGGGTGGGCAATCACTGATGGTGAGATGGGTTGTGGATCCAGACAGAGTGAGTGAGTGAGTGAATGGATGGGCACAGGAGAGACTCTGCTGCTGAGGTCCAAAACCTCGTGCTTGTGTGTTCACCATTGGTCACATGGAGCTCTGGGTTAGGAACAGTCTGCAGGACATGTTGGAATGTGTATTACCCTCTAACAATCTTCACTCTCTCACAAATCAACAGCTACAAGGAGTGGGAGATGGGCGTGCAGCTCTGAAGACGAGGGGGGGTCATCAGAGGATGTACTGTTCACCAGAGCAGACACTGTCTCACACGATTAGCAAAGAGGTTACAATCTGACAGCACAGCACACACAAACCCGAGCAGCTGATGAAGGCAGTAATAGCTGAGTTCACTCTCACTCTTGAGGGGAGAGGACAGAGCCAGCTTGTGGAAGGTGAGATGTGACTGGAGTCTTTAACAATGCAGCAGATACTGGAGCTGCAGTGTAAGATATTTTAATATCCGGTGGAGTTTTCAAAGTCTGTGTGTATCGTACACAAAGGATGGAGGAGTCAATCCAGGCCAGCAGTGTTACCATGTCTCAGGTATGAGCACAAATAGTATCCTCCACAGAGAGATTGGTGACCTTCATGGAGAGTCACAACCAGCCTATCACCCACAGGAAATACACATGAGCTGCATGTTCTCACCACCTCCATGAGCTCTGGGGAACACGGGTTGTGGGAGGAATGGGAAAATGTACCTGGAGTCACTGTCAGGACTTCCCAGCTGAGCAGGGAGGGTCCAGTTTGCCCTGAATGGATAGAGAAGCGGCTGCCTGCAGCATCTGGAGGCTTCTCTCAGGATAGACCTGGTGTGGGTAGTGGGTCCTCTTCTGCTCTGACTGTGACACAAGCACCTCATGAAGCTATGGTGACGGAGACAACTCCAGCATCTGTGCAGAGAACCTGCAGTCGGCTGGATCCTTCCAGGTTTCACAAATCGAAGAACAAAGGCCACGGTCATTGAAATTCCCAAAGAGGGATAAAGATGCTGCCCGTAGCTCAGTGTAAAGTGCAGGATGGGGGTGGTTGTCATGGTGGGGTTGCTTCCTTGGGTTTCCCAGGGTTATATTTTGTTGTTACTAGTCACTCTGTTGTATTTTATTTTCAGTAAATTCAGAGATGGAGCCCCACTAAATAAATCCCTCACCATATTACTGAATCTTTAACAGTTCACTGGGAATGGGAGATGGGAAATACAGCACTGAATGAGGTCAATACAATTCTAATGTCTTTATTTCATGTAGCGACAGCTCCAGGGAAATTATAAAACATTCACAGAAACAGCAACAGTGCTGGAGATGGGGGAAGATTTATTAATGAATGAGTTAAAGTTCATGGAAAACATTCTCGCTGACACATATCCCATGTCCCTGGTCTGTGGTCCATGGGGTTTCTCATCATGAAGCATCCAATCAACATTGTATTGCATCAGACTTTATTCAAAGCTTCTCCACTCTAACTCCAGTTTGTATAGAACACAGCACAACACCAGGATATTTGAGACCCTTGCTGGGTATATTGAAGGGTTCCAACAGATCTACCTTTAGAAACCCTCCGGCCTATTCAATGGTCACTCTAGTTGTACTATCTTAGCTATTGTGTTTCTCCTCTGTAACTGTGTTTGGGTTACACACAGGCACAATTACTCATTCCTTCAGTGGGTAGCGCCGGTCTTCATTTTTTCATGGATGATGGTGTCACGGGGAATGCCATCACTTGTAGTCTTTTCCCAATTGCCCTTGAGAAGGGGGTGGTGAGCCATCTTCATAAATTCTGCAGCCACCTGGTGCAATGCCATTTGGAAGGGACATCCAAGATTATGATGCCATAGTAATGATTCCAATGCAATACTTTCCAAGTCAGCATGGTGTGTGGCTTGGAAAGAAATGTGAAGCTGGTTGGTGTTCTAGTTCTCTGATATCCTTGTCCAACTCGGTGATATTTAGTACACATTTGGATTATGCTGTCTCAGGAAATTTGGTGAGTTGCTACAATCCACCTTGTATGTGGTACACACTGCTGGCACTGTGTGTCAGTGATAGAGAGAGTCAATGTTTAATTTGGTGATCCGTTCAGCTCCTCTGCCACGGATGAGCTGCTTGAGTATTTCTGAAGCTGCAGTTATTCCAGCAAGATGAGCAGATTCCATCGCAGTGCTGACTTGTGCCTTGTTGATGAAGAACAAGCATTTGGGAGACAGGAGGCGAGTTCCTCATCTCTGAATTCCCAGGCTCTGATCTACCCTTGGAGCCACAGTGTTTACAGTTCAGTGTCTGTTCAATGGTCCCAGTGCACCCCCCATCACCCAGATGTTGATGGTGGAGGATTCTGCGATGGTGCTGTCATTCAACGTAAATGGAATATGGTTAGATTGCCTTCGGTTTGAGATGATCCTTGCCTGGCACATAATGTTACTTACTACTTATCAGGTTAACTCTAAATGTTCTTTATCCCTTCAGCCCCAAACTCCGATGAAATGTCATCCAGATCTCGAAGGGTTAGCTGTTCTCTCTCCACAGAAGCTGTCAGACATGCTGGGGTTTTCCAGCATTTTCTGTTTTGTTCGGGTCTTGCTGTTCATGGACATGGACTGCTTCAGTATCTGAGGAATTGTGAACAGTACTGAGCATTATACAGTCATTAGTGAGCATCCTCATTCTGACCTTATAATGGAAGGAAGGTCATTGATAAAGCAGTTGAAGGTGGTTGGACTTCAGACATCACCCTGAGGATCTCCTGCAGTGATGATCATGAGGCAGACTGATGGAGTAATTCATCAGATTGGATTTGTCCTGCTTTGTTCCGTATTGTGGGATAGATCCAGTGTTGTAGCTGTATGGGAAGAGCTTGGCTGGGGGAATGACTAATTATGTAACACAATTCTTCAGTCCCATTGCTGGGTTAATGCCAGGCTGACAGATTTTGCAGTACGCAGTACCTTCAGTCATTTCTTTACCTCACATGCAGTGAATCAAATTGACATCTGCAATGCTGGGGACCTCAGGAGCAGACTGAGGTTAATCATTCTACTCAGCACTTCTGGCTGAAGATGGCACTGATGCTCTGGGTTCCCTGATCAGTAACGATGGAATTCTTGTGGAATGTTTATAGAATAACAGAATTCCCACAGTGTAGAAAAAGGCTCTTTGGCCCATCGAGTCTTCACCACTCTTTGAAAGAATATCATGCCCAGTCCCTATATCTGTAACTTCACATATATGGCCCACTAATCCCCCTGACCTTCACACTCTGAGACATCTAGGGACAATTTCGCATCGCCAATCAACCAAACCTGCACATCTTTGAAATATGGGAGAAAATTGGAGCACTCAGAGGAAACCCACACAGACACAGGGAGAATGTGCAAACACCTGCAGGATTCACAAAGTCACCTAAGGCTGGAATTGAACCATGGTCCCTGCGCTGTGAGGCAGCAGTGCTGACCACTGAGGTATTGTGTCGCCTAATGTAACCTGCATGTCCAACATTTGTTCCATATCAACACTATTTATGAGTGGATATGGCAAGACTGCAGATCTCTGATCTGATCCAGAGCTCGGTCTATCACATGCTGCTTCCGCTCTCTGGTCTGGTGGCCGTGTGCTGGAGCTTCACCAGGTTCACATCTCATTTTTAGATAAACCCAAGTCTAATTTAGTAACATATGTAAAGACAATTAGTTGTAGTAACACAGTACTGGTTTTTGGGGAAAGTCACGGTCAGCTTCCTATAAATGAAAAGGTACAGTTCACCTCTCCTGCCTGTTTCCTGTCACTCAGATAACTTCATACCCAGGCTGCCTCTGTCTCTTTTATTTCACGGTTTCCAACTTTGCTCCCAAGCTTATTATGTGTTTACTAATAGTGGACTGTGTTTTTAATAACATGAATACTGATAGGAATGGTATATTTAGTATGATTATTTGTGTTCTTAAAAACATTATTGACAGGAACATGATTCAGACTTTTCTGCACTGCAATTATTGCCAGCTGAGCTGTGCCTTGAACTGCTGGGCTGTAAACTCTGGAATTCTCTTCATAACCCTCCACACTCCATCTCTGCATTCCCTTTTACCATGCCCCATAATCTCCATTTAACTTAAATCTGAGAGTGAATCTCTCGGGATAAACCTCCCCAGAATTCAATGTAGTTTGTAATCTGCCTTACCAAAATGAAGCAGTTTTCTATGTTTAATTAAAGCCGACAAACATAAACATCTATAATCTGAATGACAAATTAAACTAAATTGAACATGCAACCAACCATATCTGGTAATTCTATAAACATTTAATTGTTTTGTCTATCTTTTTTATTCTCATGAATGGTTTTGAGAATAATTATAAATGATTAGTTAATTCTTTCACTCCTGAATCTCACAGTTTATTGTAACTCAGGTTCAGATACATCACTGACTGGTTTGTATTGAGAACAGAGCTGAGAATATCTGAGGCTGTCACTCTCCAAACTGGAGATCAGAGAGAGGAAGATTTCAGGAATCCGTGAATTTAACACGAATACTGATAGGAATGATGTGGAATGGTTATTAATGACACTATTACTGACACTGATAATAATATATTGTGTTAGACATTCACTGATTATTAACACAATCTCACACAGTCTGATACTTACTCCAGTTTCTGTATTTTACATTCTGGATTCCTCAGAGCCGCAGACAATAGTTTCACTCCTGAATCTCCCACTTTATTCTTACCCAGTCTAAATGGAGAAAATGAGAAACACATTAAATTCAGATTAATGTTCAGCAGAAAAAAATAGCTGAATCTATTTTTGTGTCAGAAAGTTAGCACCAGTGATGAACTGATTCCAGTTACGATACTATACCTCAACTAAGTTGATCTTTCTCGACACTAGCTGTGACTGTAACACTGCATTCTGGACCTTTTCCTTTCCTTCCCTGTGTACGGTATGCTTTGGCACTATTAAATGTGATAATAATAAATCAAATAATATCAAACCCTTTCTGTTGAATGGAAAAGGCAATAGTCAGCATTGAAAAATGATGAACAATTCACTCTCACTGGTTTGCCTGCTGGGGAAACCTCGTTGAAATCTCTCAAAATGTATATTTTGTTTAATTGTCCATGGGATATGGGTGTCGCTGGCTCCACCAACATTTATTCCCACTGCTAATGGCCCCTAGAGGAGGTGATGCCCACATCCTGTGAACAAACAAATAATTTTTAAACATGTCCCACATTCTGGTCTCATTTCCTGATCATCAGAATTACCCTCCTGAATCTCATTGACCCTGCTAAGTTTTCAGAAATTCAAATCATTTCTGCTATTACATAAATCCAAGATTTTATGAGAATTGTACATTTTACTGAGAGTTAAATGATAAAGCTGTGAGCGTGGATCTCTCAGGATTCCCTGTGCTTCTTAACTATTGACATTGTATCATCTGTATAATATCTTAGGGTCAGTTGAAGTGTGAAACTGTGCTAACTGTTGCTTTAAGATCCATCCCCTAGATTAAGGAAAGATTATTCTCCCATTAGAAAGTTGAAATATTTCTGTTTGATTAGTTTATAGGGGAGGGATGTCTCCTGCTACATTCCACAGTAAACAGGCTCTACATTTTCTGTAGGTGTGGCTGGTGTTCTATCTCCGGGAATTACCGGGAGTTCTGTCTTCCCGGTAGATCCTCACATAGGAAAAGGATTATCCGAAAGCCCTGTTTCAGATCACTGACAGTTTGATTGGAGATTTTCCAGCAGCAGGTTTCCTCATTCAGATCTAAGCTCTGCAGCCCTGCCACATTTAACTGTGGATGATGGAACAGCAGAAGGAGGAGGTTCCACAAATATCCCATCCTCATGACAGATATAACTGATACATCAGTGCAAACAATATAGCTAAAATATTTGTAAATTCAGTGGCTGAACCATCCAGAGGTCCCCAGGATCACAGATATGTCATCATCTGATTTGATTCACTCTACATGTCAAGGAATATCTAAAGGTAATGGATACTGTAAAGACCCCAGATCCTGACAATATTCCAGTTCTGAAGATTACTGCTCCAGAAATTGCTGTGTTCCCAACCAAGCAGTTTCTGTACAGCTACAACACTGACCTTTATCCAAAATAGTGAGAAATTTCCCAGGTATGATCGTAAACTAAAACAAGAAAACAAATCAATCTGTCTATTTACAGTCTATTGTTGATCATCAGCACAGTAATGGAAGGCGTCATTGAGACTATCAAGTGACACTTCATTAGCAATGACCTGATCACTGACCCTGAGCTTGTGCTTACTCAGGGTCACTCAGTCCTCTATCTCATTACAGTCTGATGCAAACGCGGACAACAGAGCTGAACTCAGGGTGTAAGATGAAAGAATCTGCCCTTAACATCAAGGCAGAATATGACCAAATGTAGCAAAAAGGAGCCAGAGAAAAACTGAAATCAATGGAAATGGGGAAAAAAAACTCTCTACCAGTTGGAGTAAGATGGCACAAAGGAAGATAGTTGTGGTTATCGGACCATCTATAACATGCAGTGCAACAATTCCCAATGGCTTGTGATACAGCACCTTCCAAACTGGTGATTTCTATTCCTAGAAGGTCAAGGGCAGAAGTTGAATGGAAACATCATCACTGAGAAATTCCCTTCCAAGATACACACCATCCTGACTTGGAAATATATCATCGTTCCTTCACAGTGACTGGGTCAAAATTCTGGGATTTTCTTTTCCACAGCACCGTGGGTGCATCTACACAACAGGAATCCCTAAATGCAATAATGGTGATATAATAGTGAGCATAACTACTTTCCAAGCAGTTGATATGAGTTTAATTCCCAGCTATCTCAGTTTGTTGGAATGGGTGAAGTGGGGCCTGGGGTAGTAACCACTAACAAAAAGAATGGCTCGATCCAATTTAGTCAATTCAGCAGCTCCATCCTGCAGCAGTAGTGTTAAACTTAGCTGAGGGTCGGAGGGATCATTTAACTACTCTGAATCATCCACAATGAGTTCAAAAGGGAAATGGTGAATCTAATAGTGACACAGAAGAAACTAAATTCATTGGTTGGTTAAAAAAATGCCATTTGCGACTGGCTTTATATCGCAGTGAATTGGAGGAAACAACAGACAAGGTCAATGATGGTTCTGCTGTTGATGTGGTGTACATGGATATTTAAAAATCATCTAATGCAGTGACAAAACAGACTAAAGGCATAAGCTCATTAAATCAATGGGAAAGTCACAATGTAGATATAAAATTGGATGAACAATGAGTAATGGATATTTTCCAGGCTGGAGGATGTCTGTAGGGAGAATCCTAGTGGTCAGTATTGGGATCCTTGCTTTTCCCTGATATATATGAATTAACTAAGTATTTGCAATAAAGAGGAAAATTTCAAAGTTGATCACAAAAATCTTTAAGGTAGTGGAAACTGTGAGGAGGAGAGCTTGGGGCTGAAAAACACCATGGTAGCAGATGAAGTTCAATGCAGAGACGGGTGAGGCGATATTTTCAGGAAACATGTACATGAAGAAGCAATATCAGTCGAATTGTTAACGGATTGCAGGATCTGAAGGACTGGCTGTATATGTAAATCGATCATTGCTGTTAGCAGGACAAGTGTTGATAGTGGTTAATAAAGAATACAGCATCTTGGACTTTACTGTTACGAAATAGTTTATGTTTGTGGGCATTAGACAATAGTTTATGAGTTTAAGTTTAATTTGTGTTTCTGTGCTTGTGAGCTAAGAAAGGACCAAAACTTCATGTTAAACAAAGCTGCCTGTCTGCCTGGTTTCACTTTAAACTGTCCTTGCATTTTAATTTAGGGTTTTCGACGTTGTAAGAGTTATAGAACATAGAACATAGAACAATACAGCACAGAACAGGCCCTATAGAGGTTAAAAATTTGGTTGCTTATATTCAGAGACCCACAATGAATGATAGAAACACAGTTGTAACCAGTTAACCCAAGAACCAAGATGGTGTTCACAGAGGCTGCCAATACAGGTAGGGCAATGCAGGCATTCAGAAAGCAGAATCCTAACTGAGGATGTCACCAGTGATCATGTGACTTATAGAGAGACATTATCCCAATATAACACACACCGACTGTAATACATTACAGAGAGCGCTCAGTAAAATAATCCTGATAATAATTAAACACAAACTGTAACCTGCTCCCAACAAGAGAAACTAATTTCTGTACAGAATCGTATATAATCAGATGGTTTCTATTGGGAGAGGAAAAGATCCTTTTCAAGATTTTGGAGCGAGGCCTTTACAGCTCTAATTATTAAAAATTCATCCCAATAATGTTTTTATTCATTCAAGGAACAAGGGCATGGCTGGTTTTGCCAACATTTATTGCCCATGCCTATACGCCCACTAGAATCTGCCTTCTTGAAATGATGTAGTTTTATCAGAGAATCATAGATTTACTACAGGTTCAGAAGGAGGCCAATCGGCCCATCATGTCTGCAGCTGCTCTGAAATGACCATTATTACTTTATACCATTCTCCCACACTTTCTCTGTGACTATTGGACATTGTTTCCCTCTTAACGTCCTCGAATGAACATGCCTCTGTTTTATTAGAACAAAGGAAATGGCTTCTCAACAATGAAAATATCCGCTGTGAGACCAAACAAACAGTTACCTCAACTCCTGACACTTGTGCAGAATGGGTCCCAGTCGCTGGAGCCCTTCATACTGAATGTAGCATTGCCGTAGATTGAGGTGTTTTATTGTATCACAGAGTCCAATGACATGAGACAGGATCACACAGTCAATCGGGGTCAGTTGCAATCCGCTAAATGGAAGTGTTTCTATAGGTCCCACTGTGTTCTGAGCCAGTGCTTTATTCTGAGACTCAAACAGGTAGTGGAATGTGTTCAGGAGCTTCCTTTTCCCAGTTTTAGTCTTTGTGTGTCTAATCTGTCCTTCAACCTTCTCCTTCACCCAGTCAATCACTCGGCAGGTTGTTTGATGAAGAAATGGACCCAGAAACTCCTCCAGGGGTCGAGCTGACTGTGGGGAGGACAGACCAGCAACAAAACGGAGAAATATCTCAAATCGCCCATCTTCCTCACTGTGAGCTTCACTGAGGAGTATCCCGATCTCCCCAGGATCTGGAGTCAGGAATTGTGAGAGTGCAGCTACAAACTCTTGGATGGTGAGGTGTGGGAATGTATAAACCACACTCTGGGCAGAATCATCTCTCTCTAAAAGTTCCATCAGGAACCCAGACAGGAACTGGGAAGGTTGTAGATTGTACTCAATCAAATCTCCATTTCCAAACACAATCTTCTTCTTGGAGACTCCTGTGTAGGCCATCTCACCAAGCTTCAGTAACACATCACGGGGGTTTTCAATCTCTCGGCTATGGTTTTTCAGAATGTTGTAAATATAGTAGGAATACAGTTGGGTGATGGTCTTGGGAACTTGCTGCTGTTTTCTGTCTCTTTGTGTAAAGAAGGGACCCAGTGACAGAGCGAGGATCCAGCAGTAGGAAGGGTTGTAACACATGGTGTACAGGATCTCATTCTCCTCCAGGTGTTTAAAAACAGCTGCTGCCACTATCTGATCTTCAAAAAACTTGTTGAAATATTTCTTCCGTTCATCACCAACAAATCCCAGGATTTCGGCCCAGATACTGATCTCAGCCTTTTCTAATAAATGTAATGCAGTGGGACGGCTGGTCACTAGCACTGAACATCCTGGGAGCAGCTTGTGCTGTATTAAACTGTACACAATGTCAGACACTTTACACCGGAATTCAGGATCTGTGCACACGGACTGAGGTTCTGTATTTCTCCGATTGTCAGCAAAATCAATCCTGTCCTTGAATTCATCCAAACCATCGAATATAAACAGCAAACCCTCTGGGTTCTTCCAGAGCTCTCCCAGAATATTCCCAAAGTAAGGATACTGATCCAATATCAGATTCCTCAGGTTTATTCTGCAGTTAATAGTGTTCAAATCCCGGAATTTAAAACTGAAGACAAATTGAAAATGTGGATATATTTTCCCAGTGGCCCAGTCATAAACAATCTTTTGTACCATTGTTGTTTTCCCAATTCCTGGGACTCCACTCACTGCTGCTGAATTCCCAGATTTGGATTTTCTCTGGGAAAAGCTGCTCTGGAACAATTGATCAGTTTGGATTTTTTCCAGTTCTCTCCGGAGATGTTTCTTTCTCCATTCTTCATGGTCTCGGCCTCTTGCCAGCAGTTCATGTTCGACAAGTGTCCGATCTCGAACATTGGAAATAATCGTTAGCTCAGCGTATCGATCAACCAGCTGGAAAATCTTAACCTTCTCCTTTATGAGGATAGTGTTCACTCTCAGAGTTTCAGTTTGTACCCGGAGTGTCTCCTTGTGTTTCTGATGAACATCTTCAATCAGAACAGAGAGAAAATGTTAGTTGCATTAAGACACTGTCTTTGCTGACTTGACAGATTTATTTTACACTGTCAGTCAAGGTTTGAGTAGGATATAAAATTGAGTTATTGATTTGACAATGATTAATTTCCACTTAAAGTTTCACATCGTCACTTAATTCTAATATTTCTATAACATGCTGGGGACAATTCTCAAAAGGGAATCTCAGTGTTGAATGGTGTGTAAAAATTGGAATAAGTCATGCTGGAATTTTCAGGAGTTTCAAAATGAATCTCTCACAATTTGTGCACAGCAGAGTGGACAAACCCCCATTCTGGTTGGAGAGGTCGGCAGCATTGTGCTGAGCGGACACTGTGCGTACGATGATCTATCAGAGCAGAGATCGGCGCATGCATAGCGGCTCCACAACACTGGCGGTCAACATTTCTCCCTCTCCTACACAGTCCCAACGCCCTCTCCACTCCCACCCCAGCGCATGCACACACACAGAACAGGCTGATCCCCTCTCCCCACCCTGATGGCCAGGCCCATTTGCTATCCTCCCTCCGTCACTCATCCCGAATGCAGAGTGGATGCGGGACCCCCACCCTCACTCCCACAGGCCCGATCCACATTCGACCCTAAAACCTAGGCACTGCTAGTGCCCAGTAGGCAGTGCCAAGGTATCCTGGACATTACCGCTTTGCCCCTTTGGGAATGCCAGGGGTCCAGGCTGGCAATGCCTATGGTATCCCAACTACCTCCAAACTCCTGGGGTTCTCAATGTCATCCCCTTCTCTCCAGCAGTATCTGTTCGCCAGCTCCCTGCAAATGGGAAGTTATACAAAACCCCGTTGGTATGAACCACTCCTGATGTGAGAAGGTGGCGGGTCAAGAGGCTAATGGGCCTGGAAATTTCAGCGCTGGGCCCGCTAATGACTTTGAATATGATTCAAATGCACATCATAATAATTTATGAGCTCCATGCCAATCTCTGGCACAGAGCTGATAGTGCCCGAAATCCAGCTGCTGGAGACACGTGCAGGCTATGGCCCCCAGCAGGGAGCCTGTGAAACGGGGCTCTGCATCAGTCTCCTGGTCTGCTGTGCTACAAAAGCAGCACAGTGAGCTGGGAGAATCATTGCCATTGATTTTACAAAGGTGATGTTTTAACTCCAATGGTAATTGTTCAGGAGTCTCACTGTTAATATACTTAAACTTCAACAGTTTCTCAGTCATATTGTGGCATTGGAAAAGCAACAGTTTTGAACATGGAAAGTTCTGCTATTCTATCAAGCTGTTACCACATGAAACAAGTTATTGGGTAAACACTTTATGTGGTTTATGTTATCACAGCCTGGAGATCAATCCCTGCTCTTTGTAAGGTGAATTCAGGAACTCACTCGTTGTCCTGCCCACGATGGAGATATAACCTGCCTTTAGACAGAGAACACAAAAAACTTCTCCTTTTATAGTGTTTCAGTAATCACTAATTATATTTCAGGGGTTGTACACACAGATTGAACAATTCTGCTTTGAATACAGGTATCCCATGATAGCAACAAAAAATAGAACAAAGAAGTGTAATATTAAAGCAGTAAACATTCAATCATTTGAACTGTTTACCAATAATAATAATAATGTTTGATTAATTCTGTGTCTTTTTTTTAATAATGAAAAGATGTCACTTCCTTAGTTCTCACACTGACTTCAAACATAACCTCTGAATTAAAGGATTGCTGACTGGACCAGTGTGCTCTCTTTCACTGCTATTCAGAAACAAGCAGTAGTTTTGTATAAAGCCCAGATATTCTCTTTTCCTCAGATTTCTGCTTCAGATCAATGTTCAATTGTGTAATCAGTAATTAGTCTTAGTTGTCAAATATTTTCTGATGGCAAATTCTATTCCATGAAATACTTAAGTTCAATATTGATCATTTCTTCACATCTAACCATCTCCCTCCCCCAGACGTTTAGCGCTACATGGGGTAAATCGGAGCTAGCAACCTCCAAGCTTATCAGCCTGATGTATATTGTCTAGTGGATGATGCAAGGATGGAAAATATAAGACATTCTTTTTGATCACTGGGAAAAGGGAGAGATGATTAGATATTCGTAACTCACATTCTACAATAAATAGATTGTGCTGGAATTTATTGAGAAGTTGAGTCTACCAATGGATTTGGGAATCCAGTGGGCATTGTCATTCCAAACTGATAAGATTCCTCACACAAGGTCACTGTGAGACAGTGTTGCTGTTTCAGTGGAAATGAGAAAATCTGGATTTGGAACTGTCTTCAATGTTATGATTAAAACTTAATTGATTAAAAGATGTGGTTCAGTTTGAAGACACGTTACAAATGAGCTTCCCTGAGAATTAGTCCGACACACATTACTCTTAATGGTCCACATTCATGAGGTGAATAAGATTAAACAAGTTGAGGCAACAGGGTCATCATTTATCAGGACTAATAGACAGAGTGAGAAAAGAACTTGGTGTTATTCGGGGCAGCAAAGTGGGTAGCCATTCTGTCTCAAGCACCGGGGACCCAGATTCAATTCCAGTGCTTGGGTGACTCTTTGTGAAGTCTGCATGTTCTCTCCGTATATGCACAGGCTTCCTTCGGGTACTTCTGTTTCCCCCCACAGTCCAAAGATGTGCAGGCTAGGTTGACTGGCCATAGACTAATGTGTGCATACATTGGGCAGTTGTTTTACTTTGCATTCGTAATAAATTTATGTTCCTTTTTGATCTGGCTTCCTGAATCATTACATTCAGCCAGCACTTATTGTCCACCCCTAATTCCCGTGAAAATGTGCTCATCAGCTGCCTTCTGCAGTCCAAGTGGTGTAGTTACACCCACAATACTCATACAGAGAGAGTTCCAGGATTTTGTTCCAGTAACAATGATAGGTTTAAGGTACGGGATCAGAGGAGAGCTGGGTAGATGGGTACAGAACTGGCTTGGCCAAAGAAGACAGGGTTCTTCATTGTTACTTGGGGGCGCTGAAGAGAGGCAGCGATTTCCGAGAGGAGAGCTTGTGTGGGTGAGTAGAGCGATTTTTTACAATTTATTTTTACTAGTTTTTTTAAAAAAAATTACTGAAGGCTGGAAAGTGTCGCAAAGACACTTGGGTAGAGTTTTTTTTAAGTTTACTATAAATTGGAGCGGTGAGAAACTACTGGGTGGGACAACTCGTCCGAGGGAGGAAGCGGTGGCCCGCTCTCAAAACTGAGCCAGTATGCCAAAAATCTAAGGAAGAGAGAGGCAAGGCAGTACTAATAGGGGACTCCATAGTGAGGGGTTCAGACTGGTATTTTTGTGGACGCAGGCGAGAGTTGTGGATGGTGGTTTGTCTTCCAGGAGCTGGGATCCGGGATATCTCTGGACACCTCCCAGACATCCTGAAAGGGGAGGGTGAGGAACCTGAAGTTGTGGTGCATATAGGTACTGCAGACATAAGCAGGAAGAGGGAGGCAGTCATCAAAAGGGATTATAGGGAACTGGGTAGGAAGCTGAGGAAGAGAAAAGCGAAGGCAGTAATTTCAGGATTGCTGCCTGCGCCTCGGGAGAATGAGAGCAGGAATCAAATGAGGTGGAGGATGAATGCATGGCTGAGGGATTGGAGCAGGGGGCAGGGATTCAGGTTCATAGATCATTGGGACCTCTTTAGGGGCAGGTGCGACCTGTACAGTAAGGACGGGTGGCACTTGAACCCTAGGGGGACTAATATCTTGGCAGGTAGACTAGCTAGGGCTACTGGGGAGTCTTTAAACTAGAAAGGTTAGGGGTGGGAATATCCTTGAGACTGTGAATAAGGAGGTTAGTTCCCAGGTAGGGAAGGACTGTAGGCAGTATGAGAGGAGGGTTAGACGGGTGGTGGAAAAGGGAAATATCCTGACTGAGGGGCTGCGGTGTGTCTATTTTAACGCCAGGAGTGTAGTAAATAAGGTAGATGAGCTTAGGGCGTGGATTGTGTGATGTGGTGGCCATTACAGAGACTTGGTTGTCTCAGGGACAGGACTGGGTACTTCAGGTGCCAGGATTCAGATGCTTCAGGAGGGACAGCGTTGGGGGCAAAAGAGGTGCTGGTGTGGCACTGTTGATCAGGGACAGTGTCATGGCTGCAGAGAAGGTGGATGATGCGGAGGGAATGTCTACGGAGTCCCTGTGAGTGGAAGTTAGGAACAGCAAAGGTTTGATAACTTTGCTGGGTGTATTCTATAGGCCGTCCAATAGCGACAGGGAACTTGAGGTGCAGATAGGGAAACAGATCCTAGAAAGATGAAGAAATAACAGGGTTTTCTCTGATGGGAGATTTCAATTTCCCAAACATCGACTGGAATATCCCAAGGGTAAGGGGTTTGGATGGGGAGGAGTGTGACTGAACCCACTGACAAAGGAAGGTTTCCTGACACAGTACGTGGAAAAGCCTACGAGAGGAGAGACTGTACTTGACCTGGTGCTGGCTAATGAGCCAGGACAGGTGTCGGATCTCACAGTAGGTGAGCACCTTGGGAATGGAGATCATAATTCTATCTCTTTCATGATAGCGATGGAAAGAGATAAGATCAGGCAGGCTCGGAAGGCATTTGTCTGGAGTAAGGGGAAACATGAAAACATTAGGCAGGTAATTGGACGAATAAACGGAAGGAAACGTTCTTGGGGAAGGAAAGTGGCAGTTTTTCAAGGAATGTTTGTCTGGGGCACTGCAAGACAGTGTTCCGAGGAGTCAAGGAGGTTCTGGTAGGACATGGGAACCGTGGTGCACGAAGGTTGTGGTGAACATAGTCAGGAAGAAAAGAAAGGTGTATAAAAGGTTCAGAGAGCTAGGGGATGTTAGGGATCTAGAGGAGTATAAGGTGTGTAGAAGGGAACTTAAAAAGGAAATTAGGAGAGCCAGAAGGGGTCATGAAAAGGCCTTGGCAGGTAAGGTTAAGGAGAATCCCAAGGCCTTCTACAAATATGCAAAAAATAAAAGGATAAGAGAAGGGATAGGACCTATAAAAGGTGAAGGGGGAAAAGTCTGTGTGAATCCAGAAGAAATGGCAGAGGTGCTGAACAAGTACTTTGCCTCAGTATTCACAGTGGAAAGTGAACTGGGATGTTGTACTGCAGGTTTGCGGCAAACGGAAAAGATTGAGTATGTGGATGTTAGGAAAGAAGATGTGTTAGACCTGTTAAATTCTATCAAGATAGACAAGTTGCCGGGACCAGATGGGATGTACCCCAGGTTATTGTGGGAAGTGTGGGAAGTGGTTGCAGAGCCCCTAGCGATGATCTTTGCGTTGTCCCATGTAAATGGGAGAGGTTCCGGAGGATTGCTGATGTGATTCCTATTTTTAAGAAAGGGAACAAGGAAATTACCGACTGGTGAGTCTGACTTCAGTGGTTGGTAAGCTGATGGAGAGGCTTCTGAGGGATAAGATTTATGAACATTTGGAGAAGTTTAGACTGATTAGAAATAGTCAGCATGGTTTTGTCAAGGGCAGGTCGTGCATTACGAGCCTAGTTGAGTTCTTCAAAAATGTGACTGAACACATTGACGAAGGAAGAGCGGTGGATGTGGTGTACATTGCCTTTAGCAAGGCATTTGATAAGGTCCCACATGCAAGGCTTCTGGAGAAGGTGAGAGGGCATGGGATCCAAGGGGCTTTGGCCTTGTGGATCCAGAACTGGCTTGCCGACAGAAGGCAGAGAGTGGTTGTGGATGGGTCTTGTTCTGCATGGAGGTCGGTAACCAGTGGAGTGTCCCAGGGATCTGTTCTGGGACCCCTGCTGTTTGTCATTTTCATAAATGACCTGGATGAGGAAGTGGAGGGATGGGTTAGTAAGTTCGCCGACGATACAAAGGTCGGTGGTGTTGTGGATGGTCTGGAGGGATGTCAAAAGTTGCAGTGGGACATAGACAGGTTGCAAGACTGGGCGGAGAAGTGGCAGATGGACTTCAATGCAGATAAATGTGTAGTGGTCCATTTTGGCAGGAATAATGGGATGAAGGAGTACAATATAAGGGGTAGGAGTCTTAGCTGTGTTGTAGAGCAGAAGGATCTTGGGGTCAGGGTCCATAGAACTCTTAAATCAGCCTCGCAGGTGGAGGAAGTGGTCAAGAAGGCATACGGTGTACTGGCCTTCATTAATAGAGGAATTGATTTTAGGAGTCAGGAGGTAATGATGCAGCTCTATAAGACCCTTGTCAGACCCCACTTGGAGTATTGTGCGCAGTTCTGGTCGCCTCATTATAGGAAGGATGTAGAAGCTATTGAGAGAGTTCAGAGGAGATTTACAAGGATGCTGCCTGGATTGGGAGGCAGGCCTTATGAAGATAGGTTGAGGGAGCTGGGACTCTTCTCACTGGAGAGACCTAGGTTGAGAGGCGACCTGATAGAGGTTTATAAAATGTTGAGAGGAATAGATAGGGTGGACTCTCAGAGACTATTTCCCCGAGCTGAAATGATCACTACGAGAGGACACAGATTTAAGGTGCAGGGAAGCAAATACAGAGGAGATGTTAGGGGTAAGTTTTTCACTCAGAGGGTGGTGAGTGAATGGAATCGGCTGCCGTCGGAGGTGGTAGAGGCGAACTCGCTGGGGTCTTTTAAAAGACGTCTGGATGAGTATATGGGAACGAATGGGATAGGGGGTTATAGATAGGTCTGTGGATTGGTAGATATAGAACATAGAACACTACAGCACAGAACAGGCCCTTCGGCCTTCGATGTTGCGCTGACCAATATAAAAAGCAATGCCCCTCCAAACTAAACCATTCCCTTCTGTTCCATATACTTATCAACTAACCTCTTAAACGCCACCAAACTTGGCGCATCTACAACTGCTGCAGGCAGGACATTCCACTCCCGAACCACCCTTTGGGTAAAGAACCTACCTCTGATATCTGTCCTATAACTATCATCCCTTAATTTAAAGCTGTGTACCCTCATGCTAGCTTTCTCCATCCTAGGAAAAAGGCTATCACTGTCCAATATAGATATGATTGGCGCAACTTGTGGGCCGAAGGGCCTGTTTGTGCTGTAGTGTTCTATGTTCCTGACAGTATAGGGGTGCTTTTCTGAATGGAAGGCTGGGCCTAGTGATATTCCATAGGGATCAGATCTGGAAGCTTTGTTATTCATAGTATATATCAATGATTTGGAGGAAAATGTAGCTTGCCTCATTAGTAAGTTCACAGATGACACAAAAAAATATGATGGAGTTGTGGATAGGGAAAAAGGATTTTCAGAGGTTACGGCAAAATATAGTCCTCTTGGAGATTTGGATAGAGAAATGGGAGATGGAGTTTAATCCGAATAGTAATAGATAATGCATATTGGAATGCCCAATGATGCCGGAATTATACAGAAAATGGTAGACCCTTTGAAATACTGACAGGCAGAGAGATATAGGTGTACACATCCACCAGTTACTGAAAGTGGCAAAGCAGAGGGGTAAGGTAGTCAATAAAGTGTGTGACATGCTTGCCTTTATTTTTCAGGGCACTGAGTATAAAAATTGACAGGATATGCTGCAACTGTACAGAAACTTAGGCCTCATTCAGAATATTGTGTACAATTTTGTTTGCCAAACTATCAGATGGATGTGGATGCTTTGGAGGGGGAGTGTCCAGAAGAGGTTCACTGGTCAGGAAGGTATTAGCTATGAGGAGAAGTTAGATAAACTCTTGGACCAACTAGAAAAAATGGGCTGAAAAACGGTAGCTGGAATTTAATGCAGACAAAGTGTGAGGAATTGCACTTTGGAAGGACAAACCAAAATAAAATTTACAGGAACGCTGGACTCTGAAGAGTGCAGTTGAATAGAGGGATCTGGGAATATAGGTACAGAATTCCCTAAAAGTAACATCACAGGTGGTTAGGGTCATAAAGAGTGCTTTTGGTACATTGGCCTTTATAAATCAGAGTATCGAGTATAAAAGTTGGAGTGTTATGGTAAGGTTATATAAGGCATCGGTGAGGCCAAATTTAGAGTATTGTGTACAGTTCTGGTCACCTAGTTACAGGAAGGATGTAAATAAGGTTGAAAGAGAACAGAAAAGGTTCACAAGGATGTTGCTGGGACTTGAGAAGCTGAGTTATACAGAGAAATTGAATAGGTTAGGACTTTATTCCCTGCAGCATAGAAGAATGAGTGGAGATTTGATAAAGGTGGATAAGATTTTGATGGGTATAGATTCTACTGAGGCCAGAGGAGAAAAAAACAGAGGGCACGGGTTAAAGGTGAAAGTAGAAATGTTTAAAGGAAATATTGGGGGTTCTTCACCCAGGGAATGGTGGGAGTGTGGAATGAGCTGCTGGATAAAGTGTTATATGTGGGGTCACTTTTAACATTTAAGAAAAACTTGGACGGGTTCATGGATGAGAGGGGTGTGGAGGGATACGGTTCAAGTGCAGGTCAGTGGGACTAGGCAAAAAATGGTTCAGCACACAGAACAAAGGCCTGTTTCTGAGCTATAATGTTCTATGGTAAACTCGGTTTGTCCTCTCTGGAACTGAGGTTGAGCAGTGGCCTGGTAGATGTTTACAGGATTATGACTGACATGGATAGAGTGCATGGTCAGAAGCTTTCTCGTAGGATAGAAAATTCAAGTACTCGAGAACATATGTTTAAGGTGCGTGGTGAGAAGTTCAGAGCAGATGTGTGAGATAAGTGTTTTTACACAGAGGGTGGTGAATGTGTGAGACGTGCTGTCTGGGGAGGTGGTGGGAACAGGTAATGATAGCAGCATTTAAGGGGTTACTAGACAAATACATGATTAGGGTGGGAATGGAAGGATACGGACTCCCTATGTCCGTGTGGTTTTAGTTTAGGAAGACATCATGATCAGCGCAGGCTGTGAGTGCCAAAGGGCCTGTTCCTGCGCTGGAGTTTACTTTGATCTTGAACACACAGAGATATTTCTAAGTCAGGGTAGTGAGTGATTTGCGGGAAAACATACTGGAGTGCCCCTGTGACTGCTGCCTTTGGTCTTCTGGATGGAAGCAGCCATGAGTTTGGAAAGTGTTATCTAAGCAGCCTTGCTGTGTTCGGCTGGGCATTTTGTACACATGGTAAAACCTGCTGCCATTTTTCATTGGTGATGCAGGGGATAATTTTTGTGGGCGAGTATTAATCAAACAGTCTACTTTAAACTGGCATGTGAAGAATTCAATGCATGTCGTTGAGCTGTACTTACCCAGGGTGAAGGCAGAGAATTCCATCACACTTCTGACTTGTGCCTTGTGGATGGTGGGAAGTTTTCGGGGAGTAAGAGGTGATTTTCATGCTGTAGAATTCTTAGCAGCTGACCTGATCTTGTAGTCACACTATTTATATATCTAATCCAGTTCAGTTTCTGGTCAATGTAACCCTCAGGTTGTTGATAGTGGAGGACACAGCAAACAGTAATGCCATCAATTGTCAAGAGGCGATGATTATTTTCACTCTTGTTGGAGATAGTTATCACAGAAATCAGAGAATCCTAGAAACCCTACAGTGCAGAAGGAGACCATTTGGCCCATCAAGTCTGCACTGATCACAATCCCACCCTTGGCCCTACCCCCATATGTCTACATATTTACTCATTAACCCTTCTAACCTACACATCTCAGGACTCTAAGGAGTTACTTTTAGCATGGCCAATCAACTTAACCCACACATTTTTAGATTGCAGCAGCTCGGTGTGTGTGAAATTTACGTGCAACCTTGTCAGATCAAACCTAGATTTTGTGCAGAACTTGCTGCATTTAGACATGATTTGCTTCTGTATCTGAGGAGTTATCAATATTATGGAACATCGTACGTCATCAGTGGACATCTCCGCTTGTGAACACTGAGCTCTGGTGGTCTGGGTTTGGCTTAATGAACCATCTGGGATTTTGCTGCTCACTAATTTAATACTTTTATGGTGGGAATGATTTCTCAGGTGCAGCAAACTCTTTACATCTGACTCAAGGCCCAACCGTTTCCAGTGAGCCCAGAACATAAAAACAAAGAGCAGGATTAGGCCAATTGGTCGCTCAAGCCTGCTCCACCGTTTAGTAAAATCACGGCTGGTCTTTCCATGAACTCCGCTCCACCTACCCGCCTGCTCACAATAACCCTTAATTGATTTACTGTTCAAAAATCTATCCTTGTCTTAAAAATATTCAATGTGGTGGTCTCAGCTGCTTCACTGGACAGGGAATTCCACAGATTCACAACCCTTTGGGTAAAGAAGTTCCTCCTCATACTCAGTCCTCAATCTGCTCCCTATTATTTTGAGGCCATTCCCCCTAGTTCCAGCTTCACCAGCCAGTGGAAACAACTTCCCTGCTTCTATCTTATCTATCCCCTTCATAATCTGGTATGTTTTTATAAGATCTCCCCTCATTTTTCTGAGTTCCTATGAGTACCTTCACAGTCTACTCAGTCTCTCGTCAAAAGCCAACCTTCTCAACTCCGGAATCATCCTAGTGAATCTCCTCTGCATCCCCTTCAGTGCCAGAATATTTTTTCTCAAGTAAGGAGACAATACTCAATACTCCAAGGTGTGGCCTCACCAGTACCTTATACAGATGCAACATAACCTATGAAGGACAAAATTCCATTTGCCTTCTTAATTCCCTGCTGCACCTACAAAGCAACTCCTTGAGATTCCTGCACAAGGACACCCAGATCCCTCTGCACAGCAGCATGCTGCAATTTTTTACCACTTGAATAATAGTCCATTTTGTTACTTGTACCAAAATGGATGATCTCACATTTACCAACAGTGTATTCCATCTGCCATCACTTGCCCACTCACACTATCTATATGTCTTTGCAGACTTTGTGTCCTCTGTACATTTCACTCTGCCACTCATCTTAGTGTTATCTGCTAATTTTGACACACTACATTTGGTCTTGAACTCATCTATGTAAATCGTAAACAATTGCAGTCCCAACACTGATCCCTGAGGCACACCACTAGTCACTGGTCGCCAACCAGAAAAACACCCAATTTCCCCCACTCTTTGCTTCCTGTTAGTTAGAAAACCCAGGCACACAGGAGCTCTGTACTGAGATTCACACGGTACCGGGTTTCGGCCAGGTGTGTACAAGACTTCAGAATTAATAGCAATTAACAGTTCGATTAAATGAAAAGATGCAATGGTCACACAGTTTTGAAAAAAAAATGAAAGATCATATGAATTATAATTTGAAGCGATGTATGGTTGAGTATTAATGACAAAACTGAATTGTGCTTTACCCAATTTCCACTCTACCACATTTTCACAATCTCTTAAAAAAAAGGCTCCAATCAGTCAATCTGATTCTCAGAAGTGAAATAGTTTATAATCTCCATTTCCTCTCTTACCTTTTAGGTTACTGGGTAATTCAGATAAACCATGTGCGATATCCATATAATCAAATGAATCAGCACCTGTTTAAATAAATTAACTTTAATGAAATCAGCTCAGTGTAATATTACAGTGATATTGTTTAAATGTGAAATTGAATTCACTGTGATTTTACCGTACCAAGCTCCTGTATTTCTTTCAGTATTTTATCCAGCTTTGGGACTCCGTAACGCATTCTCACAAAAGATTCCCACATCACCCTTCGAGCCCGAGATCCTTTTTCCATCACCAGATTGAGGAGAAGTTTGGAACTGTCCGCCCGGTTCCCCTTCTCCACGAGATCAGTGATTTTCTATGAAGAATAATAATGAAGAATAATGAGACTCAGAGTGAAAGATAGACACTGAGAATGAGAAGGAAATGGGATTTCCCAGTTGTTTTCAGCTCAGAAATCAGTCACTGGGCCGAGTTCCGATCCATAATAAACACAGACTGAAAATTCTCTTGAAATCTTGTTCCAATCATTAACAATAAACAAATATGGATCAACTGAACTAGAAATCAAAAACATATTTTAACTAGTGTGAGGAATCACTAAGAATTTGCAATATTTTCATGTGATAGTTGTCTGTCCTTCAGTGTCCAACATAATGGGATGGCCCGTTAACACCGTTTGATTCGGCAGTTCTTCACGACTGGGCAAAAGCCAGACATGTGTCCAAGTGTTTCCAAACCTGCCTCGCACCTTCGGCAGGTTTTTGTGGCGGAGGGATTCCCTCCTGACAGGGTCACCCTCGTCAGATACAAGTTATACCGGAGAAGTATGTTGTTTACCAGGCGATGGGATTTCAGCTGATATGCAGCCTTCATCCAACTTTTTGATATTTTATCGTTGTGGTAGTAATGAACTCCCACTCCTTGAGATGTGAGCTGTCTCCATTTGTGGAATTCCCATTCCCTCCACCCTGCATATCTATTCAGTGGCTTGCTGGGACCTGTCTCTTCCGCCGCTAGTGCTGGCAATGCGGCTCTGATCATCGCCGTTTTGTCATTGCCGTTTTGTCATTGCCGCCATCTTCTGTTGTTGGCGTGAAGTCTTCGATTTCCCTCAATGCCTTGAGAGACCTCAATTCTGCGATGTTTCTGCCAATTCTGCTCACAGAACTGGAACGAGGCACGAATGACTCGATCAGTAGAGGCAGACAGTGCTTCCCATTTTCGGATCACCGCAGATGGCATCTGGATCTCGAGCTTGGGAATTCCCAGACCTCCATTCCGAGTCCGCGAATAGAGGATGCCATCTGTTGTACGAGGTGGAAGGTGCAAGAATTGCTTGACAGCATTGCGGATCAGTTGGTCCAATTTTGTTAGCGTATTTTGAGACGCTTCTGTTAGGATCAGGTGATAATACAGTCTCGGTATGACATGAGCTGTGAGCAGCTCCACGCGTTGTCTTGGGTGAACAGCTGCTGCCTGTAGACTGGAGATCCAAGTCTTCAGCCTCTCCTCCAATGCTCCTTCTTCTACACCAGCCCACGGGTCTATCCAGGCTCCCAGGTATTTCTCAGTCTCTCCTGGGGGGATGTACGCGATGTCCTCCTTCTGGATCTGCCAGTTTTTGCATTAGTTGTAAATGAAAGTCTTCCTCTTGCAGGTGAAGTGGAATCCTTTGGTCTTGCTGGTGTTGACGGGCCTGATGGCATTTATCCCAGACTGCTTAGGGAAGTGCGAGGTGAAATTGTTGGGCCTCTGACGCAAATCTTTGTCTCTTCCTTGGACACAGGTGAGGTCCCAGAGGACCGGAGAATAGCTAATGTTGTACCGTTGTTTAAAAAGCGTAGTAGGGATAACCCTGGAAATTGTAGGCCGGTGAGTTTGACATCAGTGGTAGGGAAGCTTTTGGAGGGGATTCTTAGAGATAGGATGTATAGGCACTTAGAGCGTTGCGATCTGATTAGAGATACGCAGCATGGATTTGTTAAGGGTAGGAAATCTGGTAGAATTTTTTGAGGAGGTGACAAAATCAGTAGACGAAGGGTGAGCTGTTGATGTTGTCTATTTGGATTTTAGTAAGGCGTTTGACAAAGTCCCTTATGGGAGGTTAGTCGAGAAGGTCAAGGCAAATGGGATACAAGGACAGGTAGCTAGATAGATAAGTAACTGGCTTGGTAATAGGAGACAGAGAGTAATAGCGGAAGGGTGTTGCTCTAGCTGGAGGTCAGTCACTAGTGGTGTGCCGCAGGGCTCGGTACTGGGACCTCTTCTATTTGTAATATATATAAATGACTTGGAAGAGGGAGTAAGTGGAGTGATCAGCAAGTTTGCAGACGATACAAAGATGCTGCACTTACGGATAGTGAGGAGCATTGTCAGGTGATAGAGCAGGACACAGATAGGCTGGTAGCTTGGGCAGACAGATGGCAGATGGAATTCAATCCTGATAAATGAGAGGTGATGCATTTCAGGAGAAAGAATGTAGGGGGGAGGTATATGATAAAGGGTAGACCTATTAAGACTATAGAAACGCAGAGGGACCTGGGGGTGCAGGTGAAAAAGTCTCTGAAGGTGGCAGAGCAGGTGGAGAAGGTTGTGAAGAAAGCATATAGTATGTTAGCCTTTATAGGAAGGGGTATCGAGTACAAGAGCTGGCCTTTAATGTTGCAGTTGTATAAAATGCTGGTTAGACCTCATTTGGAATACTGCATCCAGTTCTACCGGAAGGACGTGGGGAGTCTGGAGACAGTGCAGAGGAGGTTTAGAACATAGAACATAGAACAATACAGCACAGAACAGGCCCTTCGGCCTTCGATGTTGTGCCGACCAAAATAAAAAGCAATGCCCCTCCAAACTAAACCATTCCCTTCTCTTCCATATACTTATCAACTAACCGCTTAAACGCCACCAAACTTGGCGCATCTACAACAGCTGCAGGCAGGGCATTCCACTCCCTAATCACTCTTTGAGTAAAGAACCTACCTCTGATATCCGTCCTATAACTCATACCCCTTAATTTAAAGTTGTGTCCCCTCGTGCTAGCTTTCTCCATCCTAGGAAAAAGGCTATCACTGTCCACCCTATCAAACCTCTAATCATCTTATATGCTTCAATAAGATCCCCTCTTAGCCGCCTCCTTTCTAACGAAAACAACCTCAAATCCTTCAACCTCTCTTCATAGGACCTGCCCTCCATACCAGGCAACATCCTAGTAAACCTCCTGTACTCCAAGTGCGGCCGCACTAGAGTTTTGTACAGCTGCAACATGATGCTGCGGCTCCTAAATTCAATCCCCCTACAAATAAAAGCTAAGACTCCATAAGCCTTCTTAACAACTTTATCCACTTGACTGCCTACTTTCAGGGATCTATTGACACATACACCAAGATCCTTCTGTTCCTCAACACTATTAAGAGCCCTACCATTAGCCCTATACTCTACACATTTATTGTTCCTGCCAAAGTGCATTACCTCACACTTTTCCACATTAAACTCCATTTGCCACCTCTCGGCCCAGCTCTGCAACTTGTCCAAGTCACTCTGTAAACTAAAACACCCTCTTCACTATCTACCACACCACCAACTTTAGTATCATCTGCAAATTTACTGATCCATCCCTCAATACCCTCATCCAGATCATTTATAAAAATTACAAACAGCAGGGGCCCCAAAACAGACCCCTGAGGCACACCACTCGTCACCGAACTCCACGATGAATATCTCCCATCAACCACCACCCTCTGTCTTCTATCTGCCAGCCAATTCCTAATCCAATTAGCTAAATCACCCTCTATTCCACACATCTGCATTTTCTGTAGAAGTCTTGCATGGGCCACCTTATCAAAAGCCTTACTAAAGTCCATATATACTACATCAACCGCCTTACCCCCATCCACCTCTCTGGTCACTTTCTCAAAAAACTCAATGAGGTTAGTAAGGCATGACCTACCCTTCACGAAACCATGCTGACTATCCCCAATCAATTCATTTCTCTCTAAATAACTATAAATCCTATCCCTAATAATTCTCTCCAATACTTTGCCCACAACAGAAGTAAGACTCACTGGCCTATAATTCCCTGGAAGGTCTCTCTTCCCCTTCTTAAACAATGGGACCACATTCGCTATCCTCCAGTCCTCCGGAACCACACCCGTAACCAACGAGGACCTGAAGATCAGAGCCAGAGGCTCTGCAATCTCCTCTCTTGCCTCCCAGAGAATCCTAGGGTAAATCCCGTCCGGCCCAGGGGACTTATCCAACTTCAAACCCTCGAGAATTTCTAACACATCCTCCCTATCTACTACAATACTCCCCAATTTGCAACCCTGTACCTCAGTGCTCTCCACAGCTACATTTCCAGCACTCTGCGTGAATACCGAAGAGAAATATTTATTCAGTGCCTCACCAATCTCTTCAGGCTCCACGCACAACTTCCCACTGCTGTCTATGACTGGCCCTAATCTTGCCCTAACCAATCTTCTATTCTTAACATATCGAAAGAAAGCTTTAGGATTCTCCTTAATCCTATCAGCCAACATCTTCTCGTGTCCCCTCTTAGCTCTCCTCAATTCACTTTTTACCTCCTTCCTAGCTAATCTATAGCTATCCATTGCACTACCTGAGCCTTCAAGCCTCATCCTGACATAAGCCTCCTTTTTCTTCTTAACCAGCAAATCAACTCTTTTCGTACACCAAGGATGCTGCCTGGTATGGAAGGTCTGAGTTACGAGGAGTTTTTAGGCAAATTGGGACTGTTTTCCTTAGAAAGACGTAGACTTAGAGGAGATCTAATAGAGGTGTACAAGATTATGAGGGATATAGATAAACAGGGTTAAGTTTTTCCTAGGATGGACTCGAATAGTACAAGGGGTCACGGGCTTAAGGTGAGGGGGGTAAGGTATAATTTGGATGCTAGAGGGAGTTTCTTCACACAGAGTGTGGTGGGGATATGGAGTGCGCTGCCAAGTGGTGAGGGCATGCACTCTGGAGTTATTTAAGAAATACTTAGATGGGCACATGAACAGAATGGGAATGGAGGGGTATAGAAAACTGATTTAAAATAGGGATCATGAGCCTTGGGAGTCCCTGGGAAGTGTGTAAATAGATGATGATATTGATATACTTGTTTTTATCCTACAGGTGCTTTGGTCCACCTTGTTGTCTAACGAGGGACATACACGCGATGGGTGGTGAGAGGGCTGCTCTTGGATCTTTTCGAGAGTATCCTAGTGCTTCACATTATTAGTGTATGCTTGACCTGGACCATCTGATGAGCAACACGACAGCTCAGTGACTATCTCTGTGCTGTGCAGATACATGGATTTGGGCCTGTGTCTGTGGGAGTTTGCACATTCCCCCCGTGCTTGCCTGGGTTTTCTCCGGGAGCTCCGGTTTCCTCCCACATCCCAAAGATGTGCTCTTAGGCTAATTGGCAAAACAAATTCTCTCTAAATTGTCTCAAATTTGGTTTTTAATCCATAGATCATAAACATAGACAGGGATCGTGGGTAGAGGTGGGAACATCGGGGAGGTGGCGTGGGCTCGTTGGGCCGAAGGGCCTGTTTCCCGTGCTGTTTTGTTCTTTGTTAGCACTGCTGCTTCACAACTCCAGAGACCTGGGTTCGATTCCCGGCTTGAGTCAATGTCTTGTGGAGTTTGCACATTCTTCTCATGTCTGAATGGGTTTCCTCCCACAGTTTAAAGATGCACGGGTTCAGTTATTTGACCATGCTAAATTGTCCGAGTGTCCGGAGATGTGTATATTAGAGGGATATGTGGGGATAGGGCCTGGGTGGGATTGTGTTCGGTTCAGACTCGATGGGCCAGATGGCCTCTTTCTGCACTGTAGTGTTTATATGATTCTATGATTCAATTACTTATTGACAACATGATCCACTTTTCCACACACTTAAATCACACTGTGATTTACCAGGAAATCCTAATGAGATGTGGCGATGTTTTTCCTTGTCCAAAAGAGTGGTGCGTCTTTGAAACACTCTTCCTGAAATGGTGGTAGGAACGGGGAGGTGGATGGCGTCTTGGTAAGCAAGGAGTTATGGGTATCGTGGATTGGCAGTCTGCAGATTGGAGGCTACAATCAAATTAGACATGATATTACAAAAGAGCGCAGCAGACTCGAGGGGCTGAATGGCCTACTCCTAGCCACACAGTGGCTATCATTGCTGTGTCACAGGTTTGATCCTGGCCTTGGGTGACTGGCTGTGTGGAGTTTGCACATTCTTCCCATGTCTGTGTGGGTTTCCTGCAGATGCTCGTGTTTCCATTGTCTAAAGATGGGCCTGGCTAAGCTGCTCTTTCAAAGAGTTCGTGCAGAATGATGGGCCTCCTTATGGACTGTGTGGAGTCCTGCTCTCCATGTGTAAGTAAACTCAGCAGCAGTGAATCAGAACTCAGACGGTGGGAAATAATGAGTCTGATCCTGAAGGTATTGAAATAGAACCAATGTTAAAATGAAATTTGACTGGCAAATTGGCATTGACTAATCCAAATACTGACTGCTAACTTAGTACAGGAGAATGAGCCATCGACAAAGGTGAAAAATGTAACGTAATTCTTACCGCTCAGAAACTCAAATTACAGAAACAAAACATTGTCAAATTACTGGTATGAAATCTCAGTAAACAGGAGAGGGGAGTTAGATAGGATTTGAGAGATAGTAACACACAGTTACAAGTGGAGTGTGAAGGAGGGGCTGTGCAAGTTGTCAGAGACATACTAATGGAGAATTTCTTCACAGGGTCATCATTGGAATCCACCATGTAGGATTTAAATACTGTAGATTGATCTTTCTATGCCAGGCTCTAATCTGCCTTGTGGAGACTGGCAAACCCTCCAAATGATTTAGTGTCATCAAGACCTGATGCAATGCTGGTAAAGGAGACAGGCTTGTGGGCAATAGGAGGCGACTCAGTGTATTGGCAATCTGGATTCCAGGCTAGTGCTCTGTATGATATTTGTAGATGGGCAGCAGAAAGTCCCAACACTATCTGGATGGAGACAATAACAGGATGCCTTGTCCTGTTGAAAAGTCCCAATAAGAATTTGTGGTTGGTAACGATTGTGAAACGTCTACCGTAGACATACTGATAGAACTTTTCCACATCTAATACATCGCCGGCCCTTCTTCCTCAATCTGTGGATACCTTCACTCTGTCCAGAAAGGTCCTGGATGCACACACGATGGGCTTCTCCATCCTATCTTTCTAGTGCTGTATAAGCACTGGCCCAACTCTATACAGGGAAACATTGCATATCAGCACAAGTTATTTGTTGGCAGAAAAATGAGCCAACAAGTTAGATTACAACAGCTAATGTTTGACTTTGGTGAAAGTGTCTGCCCGTGGAGCTTCCCAGGACTGTCTCTGTATTTTCATAGTGGGACGTGCAAGGGGCCAGCATGGAAGGCAAATTCAGGGTAATCTTTAGAACTTAAGAACATAAGAAATAGGAGCAGGAGTCGGCCATCCAGTCCCTCGAGCCTGCCCTGCCATTCAATAAGATCATGGCTGATCTGTAATGGTTCAGTACCACCCTCCCGCTTTCTCCCCATAACCCTCAATTCCCTTGTCAATTAAAAACCTATCCACTCTAGACTTGAACATATTCAGTGAGGAAGCCTCCATCACCTCATCAGGCAAAGAATTCCAAAGATTCACCACCCTTTGCGTGAAGAAACCCCTCCGCAACTCCGATCTGAACCGCACCCACCCCCAACCTTGAGGCTGTGCCCTCTAGTCCTGCTATCTTTGTTAAGCTCTTTCAACCTCTAGCCTATCCATCCCCTTCATTATCTTATACGTTTCTATAAGATCCCCTCTCAGCCTTCTAAACTCCAAAGAATACAAACCTAGCCTATTCAGTCTCTCCTCATAATCCAACGCCCTCATCTCCGGTATTAGCCTAGTAAACCTTCTCTGTACCCCCTCCAAGGCCAATATATCCTTCCTCGAATGCGGCGACCAAAATTGCACACAGTACTCCAACATCCTATACAGCTGCAACAGAATCTCCCTACTTTTATATTCTATCCCTCGAGTTATAAAGGCCAACATTTCATTCACCTTCTTAATCACCTGCTGCACCTGCAGACTGGGTTTTTGTGATTCGTGCACAAGGACCCCCAGGTCTCTCTGCACCATCGCATGCTGCAGCTTTTCACCATTTAAATAGTAAACCTTCCTACCAAAGTGGATAACCTGACACTTGCTAACATTATACTCCATAATAAGTACCCAATCCCAGGAAATATTTCAACCAAGTGGAGTTCCTGTCTCCTTGATTGTTTTACCTTATCCTGTACTGGGTCTAACCCATTTCCATCTATATGGGAGCCCAAGTAGGATGCTACTTCTCCCTCATTAAGCACACTGCTGTTTTTGAAAATCTCTACAACACCTTTTTTAAAATATGCCAGGTGTTCCTGTTTCAAACATCCCATGACCAGGACGTCATCTACCTACACTGTTACTTGGGTTGTCCTTGAAGAATGTTCTCCATCACCCATTGCAAAATGGCATGCTGATTGGATGGAAGGGCAAACGAGTTTACTTCTATTGTCCCTTGTTCACATTTATCATCTATTACTAGGAGGACTCATCCAATACAAACTGGAGATAGATGTGACCCATGTCCAAGTTGGTGAACATCTGGCTACCTTAGAGTTAGTTTAGAGGTCTTTGATTCTGAGCAGGAGTACCTATCGACTTTGGAAAACTGACTGCCTGTTAGTTTATATTCCCTATGAGAAACTTTCTGAACTTAAACAGTCACTACAGGCACTGCCCATTCTGCAAATTGCACAGGTTTTATTTTATCTAAACTTTCAAAACACCCTAGTTCAGTTTCCAATATCTCCAGCGTGGAGTATGGAACTAGTCTTGCCCTAGGTTCAGCATCCGGATCGATGGTGGTCTTGGACTTGATCCCTTTTATATTTTTTTCAAGACTTTCTTGGAAACTTCTTCTCACTGGAACGATAGAGGTTGAGTGGCGATCTGATAGAAATTTACAAGATTATGAGGAGCATGAACAGAGTGGATCACCAGAAGCTTTTTTTTCCCCAGAGTGAAGAGTCAATTACTAGGGGGCACAGCTTTAAGGAGCGAGGGACAAGGTTTAAAGGAGACGTATGAGGCAGATATTTTACACAAGGTTGGTGGGTGCCTGGAACTTGCTGCCGGGGGAGACAGTGGAAGCAGATACGATAGTAACTTTGTAGGGACAGCTTGACAAATACATGAATAAAACGGGAATGGAGGGATATGGTCCACGGAAGAGGAGAGGGTTTTATTTAAGTCAGGCAGCATGGTCAATGCAGGCTTGGAGGATCTAGGGCCTGTTCCTGTTTCTTTGTTCTTTGGAGTTAGCCATTTCCCAGTAATTCTGTAATGATGAGGGCAGCCTTTATTGTGGTGATGTGATTCCATTGTATATCCCTGACTCTGGAAGAAGGAATAGCAGCCTGCTACGGTCAGGTATTGGCGATGGTTCTTGAATAGGCAGCACACGTTTTACCGATTCCTGTGACTTCATCTTGGCTGTGCCCTTTGGCAGTACTTGCAATAATCTGTCCGGCATCCGGAACTCTCTGGTGTATGTTCCCTTGGGTCATCATTGCCTTTCATTGGCTGTTTCATGGGGTTTTAAAGTCCTCATCTCGCAAAGGTTCCTTTAATACCTGGTTTACACAAACCCTCTCTATTGAAGATTGTTTACTCAATGACACTCTCCCCAGTGGGATGACTTTGCTACCTGATGCCCCTTGTAGTTCCTGAGCACCTCATCTGCATTCTTCTGACATTAGGTTATTGGAATTATTTGTTGTAAATCCAGACTGAATTATACCAACAGCTTCTTTTGTCTAGTTAGATTATTGATGTTGCAGACCAATCTATATCACCACATTTCATCTCGAGTCAGCAAGACTTCACAACTGTTCTGCTAATTTTCATCATCCAGACAAGAATTGGGTGACAGTTTCCCTACAGGTTTCTCAGCCACGTTAAAGTGATATCTCTGGAGTATAACAGAGCGATTCAGGTCATGGAGGTTTTTCCCTCGGTCTACTACTTCATTAAAAGTTTAAACCAGGATCATGCAGCAAGTTCAAACTTTTTAAAATCATACTGAATGTCACATGCTGTCAAACAATATTACATTTGTTTTTCATCCCCTTCAATGTTGCCAACATGAAATTAGTGATGCATGCTCACTGTACACTGTTATCATAGGGCTCACGTTTCCCAAAAAGAAACATATTTACTTCTCATTACTGAAGAAGCTACGTAACAAGTGGAAGTTGTCCTCAGAGGGGAAAAAATGTTTTTTTTTAATTCACTCCTCATCGCCAACGCAGTAAGGAGTCCAAATCCATTTTCCCATCACCAGAAACCATTTATTGAAAATCAAAAGGAACGGCCTTAATCATGACTTACAGCAAGTCTGTATCCCAGAACCAGCAGTCCGGCTAAAACCTCCAACAAGCAGGAAGTTTGTACTTCAAAAAGCCACCAGAGAGATCTAATGACCATTTCCCATGTCCTTTATGGCCTCATAACACTCATCTACACAACTCACTGAACCAGGGCTAGGCCTCTGGTTTGATTATAATGGTGGAGTGATGGATGTGTCATGCTATTATCGAATAGATTGAGGTGATCAGCAATGCTGCACTTAACAAGTCTATCACATTTCACACAGCATCGCACAACACCACATCCACTCCTCAGTTTAGAGAAGGTACTTCATCTCCAACAGGCTGTGTGCTGAGTCTTATCAACAATGTCATGAGCAAGTGAATCTGCCACAAATTCAGCCTGGTGTTATTTAAGAAATACTTAGATGGGCACATGAACAGAATGGGAATGGAGGGATATAGAAAACTGATTTAAAATAGGGATCATGAGCGTTGAGAGTCCCTGGGAAGTCTGTAAATTGTCGATGATATTGATGTATTTGTTTTATCCCACAGGTACTTTGGTCCACCTTGTTGTCTAACAAGGAACATACACGCGATGGGTCATGAGAGGGCTGCTCTTGGATTTTTTTCGAGAGTATCCTAGTGCTTCACGTCGTTAGTGTACACTTGACCTGGACCATTTGATGGGCAACATGACAGCTCACTGACTATCGCTGTGCTGTGTAGATACATGGGTTTGGGCCTGTGTCTGTGGGAGATTGCACATTCTCCCCGTGCTTGCGTGGGTTTTCTCCGGGTGCTCCAGTTTCCTCCCACATCCCAAAGATGTGCTCTAAGGCTGATTGGCAGAACAAATTCTCCCTAAATTGTCTCAAATTTGTTTTTTAATCCATAGATCTATAAACATAGACAGGGATCATGGTAGAAGTGGGAACATCGAGGTGGCTGCGTGGGCTCGTTGGGCCGAAGGGCCAGTTTCCTGCGCTGTTTTGTTGTTTGTTTTTTGTAATCGTGCTGCCAAGACATCCTTGATTGGAGAAATTTAGCTGCTTTGCCTCTTTTTCTAGACCATTTCAGGAGGCAGTGAGTAGTGAACCACATTTCTGTGTGTCTGGAAACACATACAGACCAGTTTGATTCAGGACAACAGGTTTCCTCAGCTAAAATCACAGGTAAGATGCCTGAAACTTGAAGGTTGCAAATGTGCGTTTGTTTAAGGGCTGCAGGGAAAAGTCTGGGAACTACAGGCCGGTGAGCCTTACATCTGTGATGAGTAAGTTGTTAGAAAAAAGATAAGGACAATCAGCATGGTTTTGTGAATGGAAAATCATGTCTCTCAAATTTGATTGAGTTTTTGAAGGGGTAACTATGAAGGTAGATGAGGGGAATGCAGTTGATGTTGTTGACATGGACATTAGCAAGATCTCTGACAAGGTACCACATGGTAGGTTGCTGCATAAGGTTAAACCTCACGGATCCAGGGTGAGGTATCTAAATGGATACACAATTGGCTTGATGACAGAAAGACAGAGGGTGGTTTTATTTTCAAACTGGAAGCCTGTGATTAGTGATGTGCCTCAGGAATCGGTGCTGGTCTACTGCTATTTGTCATTCATATTAATGATTTGGAAGAGAATTTAGTAGGCATGGTTAGTAAGTTTGCAGATGATTCCAACATTGCTGGCATAGTGGATACTGATAACAGTTATCTAACATTGCAACCGGATCTTGATCAATTGGGCTGACGAATGGCAGATGGAGTTCAATTTAGATAAATACAAGGTGATGCATTTTGGTAGATTGAACCAGGGCTGGACTTACTCAGTTAATGGCAGGGCGTTGGTGAGAGTTACAGAACAAAGAGATGAAGGGGCTCAAGCTCATTGCTTCTTGAAAGTGGACAGGGTATGAAGAAGGCATTTGGCACGCCTGGTTTCATTAGTCAGAATACTGAATACAATAGTTGGGATGTCTTCAAGTTGTACAAGACATTAGTAAGGCCACACTTGGAATACTGTGTCCAATTCGAGTCATCCAATTATAGAAAGTATGTTATTAAACTAGAAAGAGTGCAGAAAAGATTTACTAGGATTTTACCAGGACTTAATGGTTTGAATTGCAAGGACAGGCTGGATAGATTGGGACTTTCTTTCTCTGGAGTGTAGGAAGCGGAGGGGTGAGTTTGTAGAGGTCCATAAAATAGAGGTGCACAGATCAGCTCGATAGTCAATACCTTTTCCAAAAGGTAGAGGAAATTAAACTAGAACACATAGGTTTAAGGTAAGAGGAGAGAGGCGAGAGATACAAAACAGTCCAGGTGGACAATTCTTTTCACCCACAGGATAGTGTGTGTCTGCAACAAGCTGCCAGATGTACTGGTAGAGGCAGATACAACTTTGTCTTTTAAAAGGCATTCAGAGAGTAACATGAGATGTGTATAGAGAGATCGGGGACAGACAGGGGCAATTGGCATTAGCTCAGGGGTTTAAAAATGGGCCAGCATGGAGAAGCAGGGCCGCAGGCTCTGTTTGCATGCTGTAAATCTCTATGACTCTATCAAAGGCCATTGCAAAACAAATTGATTTGATGAAAATTGAATATTAATCTCCAAACTGCCACAGTGAGATCAAAGTAGGATTCATAGTGTTTAAAAGCTCTTTAACATTGGTTTACACAAGCTCCCAAATGGATTTCAAGATTTTCAGATCAGATCTCCAGCTTGCATATCCAGTAATATCCCAAAAAGCTGCACAGTGAGCGCGGGCCGAGCTCTGAAGTATCGGAAAGGATCTCCAGAACCCAAAATTCCCAAACTCTGTTTCCCTCTCCTCATACCTGGGTCTGGTGTTGACTTAAAGAAGGAACATCATTAGTCAATAACTCCATTATCAGTACAGCTTGTGATTCCTCGTCTGCTAGAAGATTATCTAGACAGAACTTGCTCTTTGACCATCATGGCACATAGCACAGTGGTTAGCACTGCTGCTTCACAGCTCCAGGGTCCTGGGTTCAATTCCCGGCTCGGGTCACTGTCTGTGTGGAGTTTGCACATTCTCCTCGTATCTGTGTGGCATTCTCCGGTTTCCTCCCACAGTCCTAAGATGTGCGGGTTAAGTTGATTGGCTATGCTAAGAAATTACCCTTTAGAGGGATTAGTGGAAATAATTTGCAGGGATATGGGGATGGGTCCTGGGTGGGATTGTGGTCAGTGCAGACTCAATGGGCCGAAGAGCCTCTTTCTGCACTGTAGGGTTCTATGATCATTTGTCAATATATCCTGAAAGTTCTGTACTGATTGAAATAATGCATTCTGTATTCCTCCCACTTACCCGATGTTCTTTTCCAGTGAAAATCTTCTCATGTGTTAATGATAAACTGACTCCATCCACTCCTCCTTCCATCGCCTGCTCTAGTCTGTCCCGGTAGAATTTTGTTATTTGGAACAGTTGGTAATCATCACAGTTTATCAGGAACTCAGTGATTGTGGGGTTTGGATCTGTGAACACAAATGGAGAAAAATAAACACGTCAATGAGTTTCTATCCATGTTGTTCCACTTCACTTTACAAGAAGCAACAGAAACCCCCTGTGAACCGTATTATCAAACACCTTCTGGGAGCACAGAAACATTCAGTGACAGCATATTGACCTTACTCCTGTAACGAACTTAGCCCCAAATCCATGAAAATCCATTGTTAAAAGAGGCTATCAATTCCAAATAGAAAATCAACATGTTTTTAATTATTCATTGGACGTGGGGGTTGCTGGTAAGGCCTGAGTTTATTTTCTTTCCTAAACAGAAATCGGAGAGAAACTTACAGATAGTGGTCTTCCCATATATCTGCTACCCTTGTCCCTCAGTGGTGACAGAGGTCGTGGATTGGGAAATGATGAAGAAGCTTTGGTGGGTTGCTGCAGTTCCTCCTGTAAATGATGCATATTGCTATCACTGTGCATTGGTGGCTAAGGGAGTGAGGTGCTGTTCAATTGGGCTATCTGTCCCCACACGACACGAACCAGAATATATTCAGACATGGGCAGATAAGTGGCAGGAAACATTAACACCAGACAACTGTCACAAAATGCGCATTGCTAACAGCGTATAATCTAATAATCTCCCCATAATATTAACAAAACTAGCATCACTGAACCTTTCACTGACCATATTACCTGGCTTACCATTGAGACAAAACTGAACTTGACAAGCAATATAAATTCTGTGTCTATAAGGATAGGTAAGAGGCTGGGAATTCTGCAGCAGATATTTCTCATTTCCTGTTTCCTCAAAGCCTGGTCACTGTTTAAAATGTACAAGTCAGTAAAGTGATGGAATATTCATCTCTTGCCCAGAAGAAACCAGCTCTGTTGACATGCAATAAGATTAACACTATTAACGACAAAACAACCTGTTTGATTTGCAACCACTGCAGCAACTTCCAAGCCCATGACCTCTACTTCCCAGCGGGGTGGCATATTTATGGGAACATGACCATATGAAAGTTCCTGACTTGGAATTATATTCCACTTCTTTTGTCAAAATCCCGGGACTCCCTTCCTAATATACAGTGGGTGTACCTGCACCACACAGACTGCAGAGGTTCGAGTCAGCAGCAGCTGATCACCACCTTTCAAGGGAAGATAAGATGGGTAATAAATGCTGGCCTCACCAACAATGCTCAAACCGCTATAATGAATCTGAGAAAAATACCTCATCTACTTCATTTCAAATGCAGGAATGAACCTTATCCCTGATTCAACATTACATTCCTGGAAATGTCTGGCATGTTGTTCTCTAATTTGCTGTAAATTCTGATGCAGATTTGACATATCCCCATTTCCATATCTTTACTGACAATATTATTGTCAGTTTTCACAGGGTCTACAATTATTACTGACCACCATCTGTTCTCAAATGTAACCAAAAAATTGTGTTGATTTAATATCACTTGTAAATTTCATTCCATGTTCTCGAAATATGTCTTTTTCATTTGTTGCTGTTCTTTCCAGATAACAATATCTATACTAATATTGTTTTGTGTAAAAAGGGTGTGAGGAACACATAACTATGCTGAACAGTGACTGACAGCAGCAAATTAACTTCAAGTGGGACTTCAGTGCATGGGAGAGGGGTGTGGTATAATAGGAATTATTCTAAGTTAATGAAATGAGCAATCAATTTAAGTTAACTAAATAACACAAGTACCAATAGCAGCATTGATGCTACGTTACACTGTGGAAATGTGGGAGGTTTTGGACAACAAGGTGATTCCTGATAAATACATCTGCAGAAAGTGTAAGCAGCTGGAGGAAATCCATATCAGGATTACTGATCTGGAAGCTGAAGTGAAGACACTGTGCAACATCAGGCAGAGAGAGAAATAGCCAGACACTTTGTTCCAAAAGAATATAGTGAGAGGGAATGATATTTCATTGTAGTAAAGAGCAAGAACAAAAATGTTGCCTGCCAAGAACCAGATTGAGGCAGAAGAATGGGTGTAAGATTTGTGTGCTACACTTAACTAAACAGGTAGCAGGTAAAAATGGATAAGTTGATAGGAGGAGTTTTTGCAAGTATTCAGACAGGAAGAGAGTCGGTACAGTTGGTGCTGACCCTATGTAAAGTGACAATGAGGAGAGACTAGCAGATAATAATGAACTAGCGACGAAGTGAACATATAATTTGTTGCTGTCTACATTCTAGAGGATACAGAAGCATTCAGTAATAGCTGTAGGACAGCCATTAGGAGAGGAACTTAATGAAGAAGGATTGATATTGAACAAACTGCTAGAGTTGAGACTGACAGAGCTCCAGATTGAGATGGCATTCATCCTTGGATCACAAAGAGGTGGTGAATGAGGGACTGGATACCTTGGTGTTAATTTTCTAAAATTCCCTAGGTTGTGAAATGGTTCCATCAGGCTGAAAACCCATTAAATTTAACCTGTGTATTCAATAAGGGATGGAGGTTAAAAAGGTATTCTAGGCCAGTTACTTTGACTTCTGTCACAGATAAAGCACTCAAATCGATCATTAAGAAGGTTATATCTGGACATTCAGAAAAACTCAAGGAAATCTGGAAGAGTCAGTATGGAAAAGGAAATTGTGCTTAATGAATTTACTGGTGTTTTTGAAGGTAGCCATACCCCCACACCCCCACTTCCTTCCCTTCAAACAATCACCCAACCTCAAACAGACCACTGTCTGCAGCAAACTACCCAGCAAACTTGCCTGGTACGGAGGGCAGGTCTTATGAGGAGAGGCTGAGGGATTTGAAGTTGTTTTCGTTAGAAAGGAGGCGGCTAAGAGGGGACCTGATCGAAACATGTAAGATGATTAGAGGTTTAGATAGGGTGGACAGTGATAGCCTTTTTCCTAGGATGGAAAAAGTTAGCACGAGGGGACACAGCTTTAAATTAAGGGGTGATAGTTATAGGACGGATATCAGAGGTAGGTTCTTTACCCAAAGGGTGGTTCGGGAGTGGAATGCCCTGCCTGCGGCAGTTGTAGATGCGCCAAGTTTGGTGGCGTTTAAGAGGTTAGTTGATAAGTTTATGGAAGAGAAGGGAATGGTTTAGTTTGGAGGGTCATTGCTTTTTTCGTAATTGGTTGGCGCAACATCGAAGGCCGAAGGGCCTGATCTGCACTGTAATGTTCTATCTATCTATCTTTCTATCAGCCTTCAGGAGAACAGTGGCCACAACACCACACACACTGCTACAGCAACATCTGTAAGAAATGCTGGATCATCGACATGGATGCCATCATCTCACGTGAGAACACCAACCACCAGATGCTCTGTACGTACACGTGCAACTCAGTCAACATTGTCTACCTGATAAGCTGCAGGAAAGGATATCCCTAGGCATGGTACATTGGGGAGACCGGGGAGACCATGCAGATAATGGATGAATGAACATCGTTCGACAATCACCAAGACTGTTCCCTTCCTGATGGGGACCACCTCAGCAGACGCGGGCATTTGACCTCTGATCTTTGGGTAAGCATTCTCCAAAGGGGCCTTCACAACTCATGACAGGGCACAGTCACTGAGCAGAGATGGTAATCAAGTTCCGCACACGAGGACGGTCTCAATTGGGATCTTGAGTTCATGTCACACTATCTGTAACCCTCATGACTTGCCTGGGCTTGCAAAATCTCACTAACTGTCCTGACTCAAAACAATACACTTCTCTTTAACCCTCTCTCACTCACATTGTCTGTACCTTTGAGACTTGATTGCCTGCAGGGACTTGCATTCCAGCCATTATTTTGTAAATTGAGTTTGTATCTTTATATACCCTGTTTGTGAACTGAAATCCCATTCGCCTGATGAAGGAGTGGTGCTCCAAAAGTTAGTGGCTTTTGCTACCAAATAAATCTGTTGGACTTTAACTGGTGTTGTGAGACTTCTTACTGTTCTTTAAAGGATTAGTGGCACTGTGGATAAAGAGGAATCTGTAGACATGCTGCAATTGGATTCCAGAAGCCATTTGATGGGGTGTCACATTAAAGTTTTGTGGAAAATAAAAGATCACGATATAGGGAGTAGTATCATAGTATTGATAGAGGATTGGCTGGCTGGGAGAAAACAGTATTTACAAATGGGTGCTTTATTCGATTGGCAGGCTAGTGGAATGATGCAAGTGGCTATGTTGCAGTATCAACTTGTTACAACTTTTATGAATGAAATAGTTGAGAGAAGCAAAGGAATCAAGGTTAAAATTACATGTGATACAAACGTCGGTAGAAAAGGTTCTTGTGAAGAGGATATAAGGAGGTTGTGCATGGGTGAGTAAGTAAAACTGACAGATGGAGTATTATGTGAGAGAATGTGAATCTCTGCTGTTTTATAAGTCTGCTTATTTTGTTTTCCCTGTCAAAGCAGAATGGTGCAGAATTCTGATGCATTTGGATTTGGGAGTTCTAGTGCGTGAGTCAGAATAAAAATAATTTGCAGGTACAGTAATTAAAAGGCTAATGGAATAACATCCTTTATTTTGAGGGGACTTGAAAATAAAAGGATGTTATGTTTCAGATTTATAGGGAATTGGGAAGACCACATCTCAAATGGCTGATAAATAGCGGATGGAGTTTAATTTAGATAAATATGAGGTGATGTATTTTGGTTGATTGAACAAGCGCAGGACTTATTCAGTTAATAATAAGGCACGGGGGAGAGTTACAGAACAAAGATCTCGGGTTACAGGTTCATAGCTCCTTGGAAACAGAGTCACAGGTGGACAGAGTGGTGAAGCATGTTTGGTTTCATTGGTCAGAACATTGAGTACTGGAGTTGGTTCATCTTATTGAAGTTGTACAAGATATTGATGAGGCCACACTTGGAATACTGTCTATAGTTTTGGTCACCCTATTATAGAAAGGATATTATTAAACTAGAACTGGTGCAGAAAAGATTTACTCGGATGTTACTGGGACTTGATGGTTTGAATTATAAGGAGAGGCTGGATAGACTGGGACTTCTTTTTTCCCTGGAGTGTAGGAGTCAACAACATTTCCCAAATGTCGGGGAGGGGAGGTTTAAAACTAAGGCGCATAAGTTTTGAATGAGGGGGGAGAGATACACAAAACAGACCACAGAAGGTGGTGAGTGTCTGGAACAAGCTGCCAGAGATGGGAGTAGAGTCAGATTTGTCTTTTTTTTGTCTTTTAAAAAGCATTCAGAATTTACATGGGTAAGATGGGTATGGAGGGATATGGGCCGAACGCAGGCAATTGGGACTAGCTTACTGGTTAACAAAAAAGGATGGCATGGAGAAGCTGTAAACCTCGATGACTATATGAATATTGTGCCCAGTTAATGAGCTCATTATTTAACTAAGGTATTACTATATTAGATGCTATTGAGAGGAAGTTAACTGGGTTGATATCCAGAAGAAGTGGTTTATCTTATGAGGAAATGCGAGACAGACTGGACTTGTTTCCTCAGAGTCTAGAAAAGTGAGCAGTGACTTGATTGAAGTCTATAAAATCTGGTATTGACACTGAGGACATGGAAAGGATGTTTCCCCTTGTGGGTAAGTCCAGAACTCAGGGATTCTATTTAAAAACAAAGTTGTATTTTTAAGTCAGAGATGATGAGCTTTTCTCTTTCAGAGGACTGTTGATTTTGAAACACAAATAGATCAGTGATGATCCTATTAAACAGCAGAAGTACTGAAGGGGCCGAATGGCCTACTTCTGCTTCTATTTCAGATGTTCATATGAATTGTTTGTTCTCACTTTTCCACTTATCTTTCCATTGTCCTTGATGGGTCCATGGTACAGACCTTAGGGCCCTTTCTTCTGAAGCTGAGAATGAGAACCCCCATTCCTGTTCCAGCCTTGCAGTTTCACATTGACCAGCCTCTTATTTCCCTCCTGATCTGACCCAGAACAGAATAATCCAGATATCACTAACTCATGCTTTGTTTTTTCACTCCAGTGCTTCAGTTTTTAACAGCTTCTCCATGAACATCTTTCCATCTGTGTCACTACTTCAAACCAAGGATCTTTTCTGGTCTTTCCTCCTTCTCAAAGACGATCCCACGAGTTCCAGGATTTTCCTTCCTCTGGTATGAGGGAAGTAACTTACCATTTGCGATGTGCTAGGGCTGTAGAAGAATCTGTCCATTCCCCTGACAACAGAATCTCCAACCACTATCACTCCTATTTTTGTAGCCCACTGTTACCTAGGAACACTCTGCTTGAGTCACCCTTTGTCAATCTACCCTCTGAGACAGTGCCCTCAACATGATGTGGAGTGGATGGGGACGAGTGAGAGTACATGCGCTCAGTCTCAATTTTCTGTCTCACTCTCACCTCCCACACAGATATATGGTCACTCTTTCTCCTACACACCTCTTCCCACACACCCTCATTGATTCACACGTCCCTTTAGTCACTGTTACATCCACGGTCTCATAAGAATGACAAATATTCTGTCTTTCACCCTGATTCAATTTTACCCTACTGACCTGCCAAGACTTCACCCACCCTGCCCCTACCTGGCCATTTCCCTCCCACCAGGCTCCAGCCTCACTGCAGTTTCCCCACTCAGAGATACCTTTGCTTCTTTTATACACCAGTCTTCAACACACTGTTGACTGCACCGCCAATCATGGATTGTTTCTCCCATTCACACTCACTAGTCAGTCAATCAGCAGCAATGGGAGAGAGAAACAACCTCTGATTAGAGGAGCAGCTCCAAGCTGGAATTGGAACTCAACTGTTTGACAACAATTTGAAAACTACCGCTGGGATCGCATACAGGTGCTTCACAAGACACACCCGGCTCTTGGGCTAAACCCGCTCTAGATGATGCCTCATTCCCACTTTCTACTCAGTCCCTGTCCCGTTCCCTCTTACTGTGTGAGCAGCAAACAAGACAGAAATTATATTTGTATTTTTTTGTGATCCTACCTGTATCCAATCTCATTCTTTTTGGGAATGTCGAACATTCTTCCCTGTTTGAACCTTCAGCCATGATATTGTCAGACGGTCCCTGATTCTGAGACTCTGTAATAAGGATAATATCAATGTTCGGGTCAGGTGTAAATATGAAAATCAGAAGTAGAACATTAAGATCTGTTATGTAAGATATATTTTAGCATATTACAATAGCACATAAGAACATAAGAAATAGGAGCAGGAGTAGGCTATCTAGATCCTCGAGTCTGCCCCGCCATTCAATAAAATCATTTCTGATCTGATAGTGTTCAGTTCCACTTACCCGCCTGTTCCCCATAATTCTTAATTCCATTATTGGTCAAAAATCTATCTGTAACTTAAACACATTTAACGAGGTTGCTTCCACTGCTTCATTGGGCCAAGAATTCCAAAGATTCATTATCCTCTGAGTGAAGAGGTTCCTCCTCAACTTTGTTCTCAATTGACTCACCCATATTTTGAGTTCTTGTTTCCATTGTAAGTGGAAATAACCTTGCTGCTTCTACCCTGTCTAGCCCTTTCATTATCTTATATGTCTCTATAAAATCTCCCTTTAACCTTCTAAACTCCAATGAGTACAACTCAGTCTACTCAATCTCTCCTTATAAGCTAACCCTCTCATCTCCAGAATCAACCTGATGAACCTTCTCTGCACTCCCTTCAAAGCTAATATATCCTTTTGCAAATAAGGGGACCAAAGTTGTACACAGTACTCTAGTTGTAGCCTGACCAGTACATTGTACAGTTGTACCACGACCTCACTGCTTTTATATTCTATCTCCTTCGCGATAAAGGCTAACATTCCATCTTGATCACCTGCTGCACCTGCAAACTGAGTTTTTGTGATTCATCGACACGAACCCCCAGGTCCCTGTGCACAGTAGCATGTTGTAACTTTTCACTGTTTAAATAATGGTCCATTTTAGTATTATTCCTTCCAAAGTGGATGACCTCACACTTACCAATGTTATACTCCATCTGCCAGATCCTTGCCCACTCACTTAGCCTATCCAAATCTTCCTGCAGACTTTGTGTCCTCCATGCATTTTGCTTTCCCACTCATCTTTGCATCATCTGCAAACTTTGTTACCCTACACTCGGTTCCCTCCTCCAGATCGTCCATATATATGGCAAATAGTTGAGGCCTGAGCAATGATCCCTGCGACCCACTGCTAGTCACTGATTGCCAACTAGAAAAGCACCCATTTATTCTGACTCTCTGCTTCCTGTTAGATAGCCAATCCTCAATCCACGCTAACACCTTACCCCCAACTCTGTGTACCTTTATCTTATGCAGCAACCTTTTATGAGGGAACTTATTGAATACCTTCTGGAAATCTAAATATACTATGTTGTTATAACATAGTATAACAAGTTAACAAGATTCCCTTGTTAACCACACTCATTAAACCCTCAAAAAATTCCAGCAGATTAGTCAAACAGGACTTTCCCTTCATGAATCCATGCTGCGTCTGTTTGATTGAACCATTCTTTTCCAGGTGTCCTGCTATTTCTTCCTTAATGACAGATTCCAGCATTTTCCCAACTATGGATGTTAAACTAACCGGCCTGTAGTTACCTGCCTTTAGTCTGCCTCTTCCTTTACTTGATGCAGTTGCCCCCTCCTGCACAGTCTCCTCAATATCTTTTACATTGCAGTCACTGCGAGGCACTGAGAAATTCCTGGGGCCCTCTTGAAAATCACTGTGGCTTCACCCAATAACTGATGCTGGCTCAGTGTAGGCAAGGCCAGGTCATTGGGGTAGAATAAATCCGGATTTGTTCAGGTGACCAGATGTGTATTACAGAGCCTCGAAGTGTTAAATTGAAGAGACTCATAAGGGAGAATGAATTTGTGCTTTGTGACTTTTTCACAAAATCAGACACATTGGAAATATGAGATTAAGAATGAAAGGGGTAACTGCATTTTACATTGTTGGTTTTAAACCTTGGTTCTAAATTATTGCTGTTGAATAACTTTGGATTCTAATTTGAAGAAATTAAATGTCTGAATCACTTTTTCATTTCCATATTGGAGAAAGGAGAGGAAATCAGCTGAGTTTGATTAGGAGGTACAGGTATAGGGACACAGACACTCACACATATACACAAGTGGAGAATATGGAGCCACATGTATTTGTACAGAATCTTTAACATAGCAAAACATCTCAAGGCACACAACAAGAGAAACATTCAGTGGGAAAACAAAGACGTGAAACATTGGAAGGAGCAACTGGGCAGTTGACTAATTTTAATCAGATTGTTAATGTTTTTAAGGTGAATCTGAGAAGAGGGAAAAGTAAAGCAGCCAAGAGGATTAGGGAGGGAATTCCAGAGCTCAGGAATTGGCCTGAATTGTGGATAAATTATCCTCAATTATCCACAGCTTGTCAGATTGGGCAAGGTAGAGATATCGCTGGTTTCTAGGGTTGCTGTTTGCTACATGAATAGGAAGACAGGAGCCATAGAGAGATTGAAAAGCTAGTTTGAGCATTTTAAAATTGAGGTGTTGTCAGGCTGTGAGACAGTGAGAGGTTGGTGAACAAGGTGAATAGACTTTTTGTGAGTTAGTTTTGCGAGCAGAGTTTCAGAGCAGTGAGAACGTGGAGCTAGTTATCAGCAATTTGCACGTTGAATCTGCTGCCAGATTACTGAGGGGCAGCATGTTGATGAGAAATGGAAAAAGACCAATGATAGAGATAATTGTGTGGGGGTGGTAAAGAGAAAGCAATGTCACTGACTGAAACAAGTGGCTTTGATGCATTTCCACTCTGCTGCACAACAAGAGACAGGAGTTGGAGAAGGATGACATGGTTAAGCACATTAAAGGTTACAGATAAAGGTGAATGAAGATACTTCATTGACTTTTGTCAGAATCAGATAGAATAGTATTTGTGATTTTAAGAGCAGCAGTAACAGGGTGCAAACTTGACTGTATGGAGCTCCTGCAAAAATGATCTCGGATTTGGGAGGTAACAACATGTTCAATGACTTTGGAGAGGGAAGTGGAAACTGGGAATTTGGAGGGTTGCAAGGGTGAAGGGACCTGATGAGTGTGACTGGTGTTTTGTGAAACAGCTGCCACTAATATCATGATTGAAAACAGCTAATGTAACACCACTGTTTAAAAAGGGACCTCTTGGCTGCTTTACTTTTCCCTCTTCTCAGATTCACCTTAAAAACATTAACAATCTGATTAAAATTAGTCACCTGCCCAGTTGCTCCTTCCAATGTTTCACGTCTTTGTTTTCCCACTGAATGTTTCTCTTATTGTGTGCCTTGAGATGTTTTGCTATGTTAAAGATGCTCTACAAATACATGTGGCTGCAGATTCTCCACTTGTGTATATGTGTCAGTGTCTGTGTCCCTATACCTGTACCTCCTAATCAAACTCAGCTGATTTCCTCTCCTTTCTCCAATCTGGAAATGGAAAAGTGATTCAGACATTTAATTTCTTCAAATTAGAATCCAAAGTTATTCAACAGCAATAATTTAGAACCAAGGTTTAAAACCAACAATGTAAAATGCAGTTACCCCTTTCATTCTTAATCTCAGATTTCCAGTGTGTCTGATTTTGTGAAAAAGTCCCAAAGCACAAATTCATTCTCCCTTATGAGTCTCTTCAATTTAACACTTCTCGAGGCTCTGTAATACACATCTGGTCATCTGAACAGATCCGGATTTATTCTACCCCAATGACCTGGCCTTTCCTACACTGAGCCAGCATCAGTTATTGGGTGAAGCCACAGTGATTTTCAAGAGGGCCCCAGGAATTTCTCAGTGCCTCGCAGTGACTGCAATGTAAAAGATATCGAGGAGACTGTGCAGGAGGGGGCAACTGCATCAAGTAAAGGAAGAGGCAGCAAGAAGAAAAGTGAAAGCAATGGAATGTGTCAGGAGGGACACACTATGTGAATCATTGCAAATGTTTTGATGTTGTCTGTCACCACTGCAACAAAAAGGAGCTTTTAATGAAGAACTGCAAAGATGCTAAGAGGACGTCAAAGTGGAGTAAGGAAATTCAAATTTGAAAATGCATGAGTCAGCTAGATATCAGCTGGAAAACTCAGAACAGAGTCAGAAACAAAAGATTCCACATGGTTCCATAATATTTCAGGTAGTAATGGATAAGGACAAATTGGCCCTTGGTTCAGGACAAGGGTCAAATACATAGAAATCAGACAGGAGCAGGGGAATGTGATTGTGAGCGACAATTTGAGGGCAAGTCCAGATCAGGCATGTGGGCAGCTTTTAAAGGCCAGATGACTGAAGTGCAGGGCATGCATGAGCTGTAAAAATAAATGGCAGAATTCAGGAGCAATGGACGACAAAGAAAATTGTAAGTTTAGTCAAAAAGAAGACATGCAATATGTTGAGGCAATTAAAAAAACCTATCAAGGCCCTGTGAAGTAAAGAGAAAATAGGACGAAACTTAAATGCCAAATTAAAAGGACTAAAAGAGGGCTGAAATGTTGTTAGCAAACAGGGAGATGGAGAATACCAAGGCCTTCATTCATGTATTCAGAACAAGGCGGTAGCTCAAGAAAGAATAGGCCCAAGGACAATGGAGGAAAGTTATACATGGAACGACAGGATGGCGGTGAAATCCTTAATGAGTATGATGTATTGTTATTCCTCAAGGAGATGGACCTGGAGCATACACACGGTGGGTTGTATGAGGGTTGCTCTTGGATGTTGCTTCGAGAGTTGCCTAGTGCTTCACATCCGTTAGTGTACGCTTAAACTGGACCAACTGACGGGCAACATGACAGCTCAGTGACTATCACCCTTTTGCTGTGCAGTTACAGAGACCTGGGTCTGATCTCCGACTTGGATCAATGTGTGTGGAAGTTTGCACGTTCCCCCCGTGCTTGCGTGGGTTTTCGCTGGGGACTCTGGTTTCCTCCCACATCCCAAAAACATGATGTTAAGGCTGATTCGTGTCAATAAATTGTCCCTTAATCTGGCGCACATACAATTCTCTAAATTTCCACCCCTTTATTGTGGAGTCCACTAGAGGTAGACAAAAACGTTGACGATCGATGAAAAACTTGAATAAGGCACTCACTGAGTGTTAAAATGGGTGGCACCGGCTTATAGGGTTTGTAGCAATTCATTTTTATGACATCTGATTACAGGGAAAACTGAGGAGGAGCACCTTAGCAAACCTGAATCAAGTGCTAGAGTCTTCAGAGACAGCATTGCATCGACAGCACAGCATGGGAATTTTCCAGGCACAAAGTGTGGAATATCTCGGTCACAAAATCAGAATGCAGCGTTCATCATTTGTGTAGGAAGAAGCTCCAAGAATATGTCTGAGCTCAAGTAATTTTTGGGTTTAGTTAGCTGCTTTCCAAGAAAAATAACCACAATCTATTTAATCTCTCCTCTTAGAGCAGTTTTCTAGTCCTGATAACATTCTTGTAAACCTCCTCTACATTCATTCCAGAGCAATTCCATTCTTACTATAATATGGTGTCAAGGACTGCACATGCTATTTCAGTTGTGGCTTCATCAGCATTTTGTCCAATTCCAACATTTCATCCTTACTTTTGTATTCTGTACCTTATACAACGAAGGAGAACATTCCTTATGTCTTCTTTACAACCTTGTCTACTTGAACTGCTGCAATTAGACAACAATGTACTTGTACACCACAATCATTCACCTCATCTCCCCCTGTTAATATATTCCCATTTATTGTGTAATTTCTGTAATTGCTTTACTTCTCTAATTGCATAACTTCACACATTTCTGTATTAACATCCGACTGCTACTTCACCACCTACTCTACCAATCCATCTATATAATTACAAAATTATAGCTATGCTCTACACTACTCACTACTTGGCCAATGTTTTGCCATCTGCAAGTTTTAGACTCCCCTACTCGAAGATTGGGGAGTCTAAAGCTAGAGGGCATAGGTTTAAAGTGGGATGGGAGAGATACAAAAATGTCCAGAGGGGCAACTTTTTCACACAGAGGGTAGTGAGTGTCTGGAGCAAGCTGCCAGAGGTAATACTAGAGGTGAGTCAAATTTTATCTTTTAAAAACCATTTAGATAGTTACATTGGTATGGTGGATATCGATATGGGCCAAATGCAGGCAATTGGGATTAGCTTATGGGTTATAAAAGAAAATAAAGGCAGCATGGACAAGTTGGGCTGAAAGGCCTGATTCTACACTGTAAACCTCAGTGACTATGACTCTATAATTTCCAAATCATGACACCATGTTCATTTCCACATTGTTAATCTGTAACACAAACTGTAAGGAGTCGCAAAAGCATGCACTGTGGAATATTTTATCCAGTTTGTCACATTACACTGTATTCCATGGGTTTTTACATTTTTCACAGTTCAGCCATATGGGACGTTGTCAAACACCTGGCTAAGTTCCACATACACAACAAACACAACACTACCTTCATCATCCCTTCTTGTCAAGCCCTCAAAGAATTCAATGAAATTTGTGAGGCAAGATCTTCCTTTGACAAATCCACATTAACCACGCCTGACAAGTCCATGTTTTTCTACATGACAATCTGCTCACTCAGGATTATTTCCAATAATTTGCCCTTCATCAATTTAAGGCTAAAAGGCCTAGAATTGTTTGGCATTTCCCTCAACATCCTTTGTAAACATTTGAATTAAGTTCAATTGTTTAAAAAAGGAATGGGTTGGCCTGGTAGTACGGTGGTTAGCACTGCTGTGTCACAGCCCCAGGGACCTGGGTTCGATTCCCGGCTCGGGTCATTGTCTGTGTGGAGCTTAGACATTCTCCTCATGTCTGTGTGTTCTGGTTTCCTTCCACAGTCCAAAGATATGCAGGTTAGGTTGATTGGCCATGCTAAAATTGTCCCTTAGTGTCTTGAGATGTGTAGGTTAAAGGGATTGATGGATAAAATACGTAGGGATAAGGGGGTAGGGCCTGTGTGGATTGTGGTCGGTGTGCAGATTCAATAGGCCAAATGGCCTCTTTCTGCAAGATAGGATGTCTATGATTCTAAGTTTCTGCAGCCCACAATTATTTTTTCTACACGTAGTGATGATTGGAAAATCATTATTAGAATAGTCAGTGAGATGTTGGCTCAGCTGAGAAATACGGGATGGAATTCTACGATATGTTGGGTGGTTGGAGGTGGGTGCACTGAGCTGCAAGTGAGGCAGTGTCGTATTCATCAGCTATTGGGGGAGGGGGCAGTTATGTTGCCCTATACTGGATGGAAGGAGTAATATTGTGGCAGAAGGAAATCGTTTTGTCCATGGACCTCCTAGAGTCTAGTGGAAATTGGGTTTGGATGTAATGTGGGACCCATGGGGAATGTTAAGATTTGGATGGTTAAGGGAGTTGCCGGGGGATGGGTAGTCATGGGCATGGTCAGTAAAAGGCTTGGACAGGAGATGTTCAGTGTGGTGTTGTCAGATGATGAAATAGTTGCTGTGGACTGTCATATTTTCAATGGTTTCATTACTTGGTGGAGATTGGTCAGATTGTCAGCCGGGTCAGTCATTAGGATGGTCAAGTCTTTGGATGGTGGTCAGTGGGGAGGCGGGCTGCAATGGGATGGTCAGATGATCGAGATGATCAGTGGGTATTGTGGTCAGTCGTGAATGGTACTCAATGGCATTTAGTCAGCGACAAGTTGACTGTGGGTAATTAAATTTGTGGCTGTGAGGGAGGTGGCGTTTCCTCAATGGGCCCATAATAACTCACATGGTAGTGTTTCGGTATGCAAGCGTCATCTGGTGGGGTCACACGGAAGACCCAGTCAAAAGAGCTCTGTAGATCAGGTGGTTTTCCATGGGATCCAGTGGAAAGTTGGAGGTGGTCAAGTTGGGACATGGGGGGCGGGGGCAACTGATATCATGTGGGTTTGGCCAGAGGAGATCGAGTCAAGATGTTAGAAAGTTAGATATGGAATAACATGGAGCCATGGAGCGTCATGGTGGTAGGACAGGATGCCATGTGTTATCAATAGGTAGTCAGATAGGAGAATGGCTGTTTCAAGAAGACAGTCCATTGTTCCTATTGAGTTATTTGCTACTGATGGGTGGTGTATGGGTCTATCAATCACCGTATTATCGATAGATGCTTCAGTAATATAGTTAGATCTAAATTTGCAGTGGATTTCATTCTTCTAAATTTGTCTAAGTGATGACTATTGTAAAGCAGTCTGAACAATCAGAAATTCATAAATTACATCACAATATCTGGTGGTTCCACTACAGGGCAACGGCTCAATAAAAGACTGAACTTCTCGGGCAATTGTATGGGGGAATTCTGGGGCACGTTGTGCGTGTCCCCAGCATCTTTTTTGGGTATTCCCAATTAGGATGTCTCAGAATGCGAAAAATATAAACCTGAATTGAATGAAGATAACCTAAACTATTAGTTCAGCCTTAAGCATTAATAATGAGTTAAACATTGGACGCGTACTTAAGGAATATAACCTGTTCAGGGAGGTGAAGAAAATGTTGATAAAATGGTACCAGAAATGATGATCTTCAGTTACATTGGTAACGTTACATTCAATTACATTAGTAATATTAATTTACATTAGCAACACAGAGAACAGCATTGAAAAGTACTTTCAATAGATATTTAACATTCTGAACAGTTTAGACCAAGTACACAGAAAAAGTAACAATTGCTGGAAGAATTGAAAATCTTTGTCTCAATTTTGTCGATGTTTTCCAAACAAATGGATTTGAAGGAAACAGGGTGATAAGGAATGCAGGATATTTGGGGTAGATGGATTGATGGTGCACTCTCCAGCACAGACTCACTGACATTCTTCAGTGCTGTTAACCATTCAATAAATCTACTGAACCACTCTGTAAAATGCAACAAAGGCTCATGTTTCCTTTTTTAAAATCACTAATAGTTGTTAGTATATTCTCGGTTCTTACCTTGTACTGCGGTTCTTGATTCTGGTTCCAGAGAGTCCTGATAAGTTAGCTTACAGCAGATTATCGAACACACCCTGGGTAAAGATTAATTACATATCAGGGTCATAAAGAAGAACTTCAGCCTGATCAGCACAAACCATTAAACATTGTACATTTATGTAGAGCTGGATCCAAATTAAATGGTGTATCATTTTAATTGAATTATTCTGACTATTCACTGATCAGTTTTGACAGGGGGTGTTCTTTCTCTGTGCCTGTTGACAGTTAATACATTTCCCCTGCTCTTTTAGACACACAGAGAAACAGTCTACATTTACTGGCTGTGATTTTTTTTCTCTTTTTATTACCTGGGTAAGGACTTTATTATTGGACTATCAACTTTCAAACAGAGCAAAGTTCAAAATTCAAACATTGTTAGTTTATTGGATTCAGACATCAGAAGATAGGAAACACTGAGCTTTACCGTTAAAATACCTTCATTTTCAATCTCTAGATTTTTGCTCTATTTTGCTACAATTCCATCTGTGTAAATGCAATTTATTGATATTGTTGATACATTAATCTCTGTACCCAGGCTTCTATCATATTCTGGAGCTCTGAACTTGTACATTTTCCGTCATCAATTATTCTCCCAGCAACATTATATTAATGAGGAGAATGTCTCAGAGTGGTCTCTCATTGGTTATCTGCGCTTTTTTTTTGAGATGTGATCAGAAATATAGTATTCAATGAGCCTCAATATTTGATAATTGGCTTTTCTGCTGGTTTCGTTTTTTGAAATGTAATCGCTCAAACTCTGTCACATGCGAGAACAGATCTACCAGAGGGAGCGGCAGTATTATCGCAGGAGAGGTGATGGGAACCCTCAGAATTGAACTTCTCGGGCAATGTCGTGTAACCCTGACTAAAGGACGTCTGGCCTGTTGTAGGGACATCTTTGGGTACTTCACAGTTAGGATGTCCCCAGCCCCACACTGCATGTCAGACTTAACTTGCTCAGAACCTAGAAGTTTACGATTGAAGTTTATGAAACTTTGCTCCAGCTTCAAGCGGAACATTGTCTCGAATAAAAGACACACACTTGAGGTAAGCTGTAAGGTTCACAGATATTGAAGAAATAAAAAGGATAATCATACATGGATGAAGGAAATCACCTGCATGATTACTGTTGGCACAGGTATGGGGGAGGGGGTGGGTTGATTGAAGTTTTCATGTGATATTACAAACACTGAACAGTTTAATATTAATTGCAGATAAACTGTTATCATTGTTAGAAGGATTGGGAAACATTTATATCCCATTTCACCTTGTTTAAACAGAAACAAAGAAGTATTGAAGGAAAGAATGAAGAAGTACATGGATATGTAGGGGATAGATGGACTGTCTGGATTGTTCTTATGGAAAACTAACACAGACACACTGATCTCCTTGAACTTTCCAACTTATGGATCTATGGAACTACTGCACCAAAACCCGAGATTGTTCAGATTCCCTACATTAAAACAATGTAAAAGTGGTGAGAATATTGTGGGCTCTTACCTTGAGCAGCCATTCCCACTCCTGGTTCCAGGAAGTCTGAACAAATTACTACAGTGGATTCAACCGTACATGAAACACATCTTGGGTAAACATTAGTTACACACAGTCATAAATACGACCTTCAGCCTGATCAGTGAAACTCACCATCACACCCTTCTTTTAATGCCATCTGGCTCTGAATTAAACTGTATAATTTTACTGAATGAAAATCTTTGTCTCAATTTCGCCGATTACTTCCAAAGGAAACAAATCGATTTGAAGGAAACAGAGTGATAAAGAAGACAGGATATTTGGTCAAGATGGATTGATCTTGCACTCTCCGGAACAGACATGCTGACGTTCTTCAGTGCTGTTAACCATTCAATAAATCTACTGGGCCACTCTGTAAAATGCAACAAAAGTTCACACTTTTTAACTCACTGTAATAGTTGTTAATATATTCTCGGCTCTTACCTTGTGCTGCAGTTCTTGATTCTGGTTCCAGAGAGTCCTGATAAATTAGTGTAGTGTTTACAGCAGATTATCAAACACACCCTGGGTAAAGATTAATTACATATCAGGGTCATAAACAAGACCTTCAGCCTGATCAGTACAAACCATTAAACATTGTACATTTATGTAGAGTTGGATCTGAATTAAATGGTGTATCATTTTAATTGAATTATTCTGATGATTCACTGATCAGTTTTGACAGTGGGTGTTCATTCTGTGTGCCTGTTGACAGTTAATACATTTCCCCTGCTCTTTTAGACACAGAGAAACAGTCTACATTTACTGGCTGTGATTTTTTTTCTCTTTTTATTATCTACTGTGTAACATCTTTATTATTGGATTATCAACTTTCAAAGAGAGAAAAATTCAAAATTTAAACATTGTTAGTTTATTGGATTCAGACACCAAAAGATAGGAAACACTGAGCTTTACCGTTAAAATACCTTCATTTTCAATCTCTATATTTTTGCTCTATTTTGCTACAATTCCATCTGTGTAAATGCAATTTATTGATATTGTTGATCCATTAATCACCGTACCCAGGCTTCTATCATATTCTGGAGCTCTGAACTTGTACATTTTCTGTCATCAATTATTCTCCCAGCAACAGTAGATTAATGAGGAGAATGTCTTCGAGTGGTCTTTCGTGAGTTATCTGAGCTTTTTTTTGAGATGTGATCAGAAATATAGTATTCAATGAGCATCAATATTTGGTAATTAGCTTTTTCTGCTGGTTTCATTTTTTGGAGTGGAATCACTCAAAGTCTGTCACATGCGAGAACAGATATACCAGAGGGAGTGGCTGTCTGTGTAAATGCAATTTATTGTTATTGTTGATCCATTAATCGCCATACCCAGGCTTCTATCATATTGTGGAGTTCTGAACTTGTACATTTTCTATGAGAAGTGAGTAATGTGATAGATAGAGGGGAACTGGTGGATGTGGTGTTTTTGGATTTTCACAAGGTGTTTGATAAGGTGCCTCACAAAAGATTGCTGCAGGAGGTTAGGTTAGCACTCCGAATTGACAGGGGAGGGGTGGGGGGGGAACACTCCTAATTTGACAGGGGGGGTGGAACACTCCTATGACAGGGGGGAGACACTCCTATTGACAGGGGTGGGGTGGGGGGGAACACTCCTAATTGACTGGGGAGGGGGGGGGGTGACAGGGGGGACACTCCTAATTGACAGGGGGGGGACACTCCTAATTGGGGGGGACACTCCTAATTGACAGGGGGGGACACTCCTAATTGACAGGGGGGAGACACTCCTAATTGACGGGGGAACACTCCTAATTGACAGGGACACTCCTAATTGACAGGGGGCGGGGGGGACACTCCTAATTGACACTCCTAATTGACGGAGGGGGGGACACTCCTAATTGACAGGGGGGACACTCCTAATTGACAGGGGGGACACTCCTAATTGACAGGGGGGACACAATGAGGGGGGGGACACCCAATTGGGGGGGGAACACTCCTAATTGAATGGGGGGACACTCCTAACAGACATGGGGGGGGACACTCCTAATTGATGGGGGGGGACACTCCTAATTGACAGGGGGGGGGACACTCCTAATTGACAGGGGCCTCCTAATTGACAGGGGGGGACACTCCTAATTACAGGGGGGGGACACTCCTAATTGAAGGGGGGGACACTCCTAATTGACAGGGGGGGACCTCCAATTGACGGGGGGGACACTCCTATTGACAGGGGGGGGGACACTCCTAATTGATGGGGGGGGACCTCCTAATTACGGGGGGGGACACTACTAAAGGGGGGGGAAGACACTCCTAATTGACAGGGGGGGTACACTCCTAATTGACAGGGGGGGCACTCCTAATTGACAGGGGGGGACCACTCCTAATTGACGGGGGGGGGGACACTCCTAATGACATGGGGGGGCCTCCTAATTGACAGGGGGGGGGGGGGACAACTCCTAATTGACACCAACAGAGGGGGGGGGACACTCCTAATTGACAGGGGGGGGGACACTCCTAATTGACAGGGGGGGACACTCCTAATTGACAGGGGGGGACTCCTATTGACAGGGGGGGGACACTCCTAATTGACAGGGGGGACTCCTAATTGACAGGGGGGGGGGGACACTCTAATGAGGGGGGGGAGACACTCCTAATTGACAGGGGGGACACTCCTAATTGACATGGGGGAGGACACTCTAATTGACAGGGGGACACTCCTAATTGACGGGGGGACACTCCTAATTGACAGGGGGGGACACTCCTAATTGACAGGGGGGGACACTCCTAATTGACAGGGGGGGAGACACGGGGGGGCACTCCTAATTGACAGGGGGGGACACTCCTAATTGACAGGGGGGGACACTCCTAATTGACAGGGGGGGACACTCCTAATTGACAGGGGGGACACTATTGACGGGGGGGACACTCCTAATTGACAGTCCTAATGACAGGGGGGGACACTCCTAATTGACAGGGGGGACACTCCTAATTGACAGGGGGACACTCCTAATTGACACTCCTAATTGACAGGGGGAGACGGGGGACACTCCTAATTGACGGGGGGCACTCCTAATTGACAGGGGGGGGACACTCCTAATTGACAGGGGGGGGGGACACTCTAATTGACGGGGGGGGACACTCCTAATTGACAGGGGGGACACTCCTATTGACAGGGGGGGACACTCCTAATTGACAGGGGGGGCACTCCTAATTGAAACCCACGACAGGGGGGGACACTCCTAATTGACAGGGGGGACAGGGGACACTCCTAATTGACGGGGGGGGGACACTCCTAATTGACAGGGGGGGACACTCCTAATTGACAGGGGGGACACTCCTAATTGACAGGGGGACACTCTAATTGACCACTCCTAATTGACAGGGGGGGAACTCCTAATTGACAGGGGGGGACACTCCTAATTGACAGGGGGGACACTCCTAATTGACAGGGGGGGACACTCCTAATTGACGGGGGGGACACTCCTAATGACAGGGGGGGACACTCCTAATTGACAGGGGGGACACTCCTAATGACAGGGGGGGACACTCCTAATTGACAGGGGGAGGGACACCTCCTAATTGACAGGGGGGACACTCCTAACAGACACTCCTAATTACGAATGGGGGACACTCCTAATTGACAGGGGGGGACACTCCTAATGACAGGGGGGACACTCCTATTGACAGGGGGGACACTCCTAATGGGGGGTACACTCCTAATTGACAGGCGGGGGGACACTCCTAATTGACAGGGGGGGAAATCTATTGACAGGGGGGGGGACTCCTAATTGACAGGGGGGGACACTCCTAATTGACAGGGGGGACACTCCTAGGGGGCTCTAATTGACGGGGGGGGACACCTAATTGACAGGGGGGGACACTCCTAATTGACAGGGGGGGACACTCCTAATTGACAGGGGGGGGACACTCCTAATTGACAGGGGGGGACACTCCTAATTGACAGGGGGGGACACTCCTAATTGACAGGGGGGGACACTCCTAATTGACAGGGGGGACACTCCTAATTGACGGGGGGGGGACATCCTAATTGACAGAGGGGACACTCCTAATGACAGGGGGGACCACACACAATTGACAGGGGGACACCTAATGACAGGGGGCACCTATGGGGACACCCTAAAGGGGGGGACACTCCTAATGACGGGGGACACTCCTAATTGACAGGGGGGGGGACACTCCTAATTGACAGGGGGGGACACTCCTAATTGACAGGGGGGACACTCCTGATTGACAGGGGGGGGACACTCCTAATTGACAGGGGGGGAACACTCCTAATTACGGGGACACTCCTGACAGGGGGGGGACACTCCTAATTGACAGGGGGGGGGGAACACTCCTAATTGACAAATTACAGGAGGCTCTCACAATTACTCACAGACATACATGCACTCTCGCTCGCACATACACACACACACGTTCATCCACACACTCACATACTCTCTCATTCATAGAGACACTCATATATACACTCGCAGACACATCCTGAATCTCAGTGGGCACAGTGAACCCAGCCAGGCCTGTCACACTGAATCAAAAAGGACAAAGTGAACCCAGCCAGGCCTGTGACACTGAATCAAAAAGGAGAGAGTGAATTGAAACTACACATCTTTGGATCCTAAGTGCATTTAGCACGGCCAATTCACCTAACCGACACATCTTGGGACACTAAGGGGATTTTAACATGTCTAATTCTCCTCCCATCCACATCTTAGGACACTAAAGGAAATTTAACATGACCAATCCACCACTCGTACACATCTTGTGACATCACGGGACAATTTAGCATGACCAAACCACTTCTCGTACATATCTTGGACACTAAGATGAATTTAGCATGGCCAATTAACCAAACCTACACATTTTTAGACCTAAGAGACAATTTAGCCTGGCCAATCCACCCTAACCTACACACCTTGGGACAGCAGGGGGAATTTAGCCTGGCCAATCTGCCTAATTACATAACTTGGAATATTAAGGTGCAGTTTAAGCAATTAAGCGAATTAAGGATTATAGGGAGCAAGCGGGTAAGTGGAACTGATCCACTTCAGATCAGCCATGATCTTATTGAATGGTGGGGCAGGCTCGAGGGGCTGGATGGCCAACTCCTGATCCTATTTCTTATGATCTTATGTTCTTTAGCATGGCCAATCCATCTCACCAACACTCCTTGGGTCAGTCAGGGGCAATCTTGTACATATCCTGGGACACTGAGGGGCAATTTAGCACGGCCAATCCACCTCCCGTACACATCTTGTGAGACTAAGGACAATTTTGTCTGGCCTCCACACCTCTCATACACATCTTGGTACACTAAGATGAATTTAGCCAATCCACCTAACCTACACATATTGCCTCTTAGTATCACAAGATGTGTCAGTTATGGCGATTGGCCATGAAAATTGACCCTTCATGACCCAAGATGTGTACAAAATGTGGATTGGCCATGCTAAATTGCACCTGTAGTGTCCCAAGGTGCATACAAGTGGTGGATTGGCCATGCTAAATTACCCCTCTATCCCAAGAAGTGTACTTTAGATGGATTGGTGATCCTAAATTGCACCTTCACTTCCTGAAATGTTCAAGTTAGATGTATTGGCCAGGCTAAATTGCCTTTTAGTGTCCCAATTTAGCATGGCCAATCCATCTAACCGACACATCTTGTGACTCGAAGAGGCAATTTAATGTTGCCAATCCACCACTCGTATACATTTTGGGATACTAAGGGGGATTTTTCATGGCCAAACCACATTTCGTACACATCTTGGGTCATGAAGGGTCAATTTTCATGGCCAATCGCCATAACTTACACATCTTGGGATACTAAGAGGCAATTCAGTGTGGCCAGTCCAACTAACGTACACATCTTGGGGCACTAAGGACGTCTTAACATGTCTAATTCTCCTCTCATCCACATCTTGGGATGCTAAAGGAAATTCAGCCTGGCCAATCACCACATGTGCACATCTTGGGAAATGAAGGGGCAATTTAACCTGGCAAATCCAGCTCTCATACTCATCTTGGGACACGAAGAGGTGATTCAGCACATCCAATCCCCCTAACCTCCATGTCTTGGGACACGAAGGGGCAATCCATCAAACTTACACATCTGTGAACAATAAGGGGCAATTTAGTGTCACCTATATATATATGTATATATATATATGTATATATATATATATATATATATATCTTGGCACATTAAGGGGAATTGTAACATGGCCAATTCACCTCTTAATGAAGCTAAAGGGCAATTTGGCTTGGGCAATCCACCTATCGTACACATCTTGGGACACTAAAGAGCAATTTAGCCTGGCCAATCCACATTCATAGACATCTTCGGACAATAAGGAGAATTTGGCCCGGCCTATGCACCTCTCCTACACATCTTGGCACATTAAGATGAACTTATCAAGGCCAATCCACCCAAACTACACATCTTAGCACACTATGGGGAATTTGACATGGCCAATCCATCCCTCGTACATACTTTGGGACATGAAGGGGCGATTTAGCTTCCCAAATCCCCCTAGTCAATATGTCTTGGGGCATATTTAGAACATCGAATAGCACAGTACAGGCCCTTCGGCCCTCAATGTTGTGCCGAGCTTTGTCTGACCCCAAGATCAAGCTATCCCACTCCCTATCATTCTGGAGTGCTCCATGTGCCTCTCCAATGACTGCTTGAAAGTTCCTAAAGTGTCCGACTCCACTATCACAGCAGGCAGTGTATTCTACACCCCAACCACTCTCTGAGTAAAGAATCTACCTCGACATCCCTTCTCTGTCTCCCACCATGAACCTTCTAGTTATGCCCCCTAGTAACAGCTACATCCACCCGAGGAAAAAGTCTCTGCACGTCCACTCTATCAATCACTCTCATCATAAACCTGTATTAAGTCACCTCTCATCCTCCTCCGCTCTAAAGAGAAAAGCCTCAGCTCCCTCAGCCTTTCCTCATAAGACCTACCCTCCAAACCAGGCAGCATCCTGGTAAATCTCCTCTGCACTCTCTCCAATGCTTCCACATCCTTCTTATAGTGAGGTGACCAGAACTGTACACAATATTCTAAATGTGGTCTCATCAAAGTCCGGTACAGTTACAACATAAGCCCACGGTTCTTAAACTCAAACCCCCTGTTAATAAACACGAACACACTATAAGCTTCTTCACAGCTCTATCCACTTGAGTGACAACCTTCAGAGATCTGTGGATATGAACCC
>JAGIQG010000124.1:0-88281 GCA_024679065.1 Sphyrna mokarran
TTCTCACTGTGGGACTGGATTCAAACGATCATCTGACCTCACTGTACACCAACGAGTTCACACAGGTGAGAGACCTTTTAACTGCCCAGATTGTGGGAAGTGCTATAAAAGTTCTGGGGAACTACTGTCCCATCAACGTATTCATACTGACATGAAACCTTTCAGGTGCTCTCAGTGTGGAACGGGGTTCAGACGATCATCTGACCTTACTGTACATCTGCGAATTCACACTGGGAAGAAGCCATACTCCTGCTCCGTGTGTGGAAAAGGATTCACTCAGTTATCCAACTTGTTAATGCACCAGCGAATTCACAAGAAATCTCAGTGATTGGATTTTGCTGTACGTCACATTCTGGACTAAACCAGCTTCGTTGAGGTCTGTTGCTGCTGATGTTCATAACATCCAACCCAATTATAAGGTATGAGGAGCTTATGGAGTTTCTTGTTTTGATCTTAGTGACAATCTAATCAGCTGCTTCTGCTGCTTTCCTCCCTTCCTCTAGCTCTAACTGTCTCATGGGCATCACTATTTGGCCTGCATTTATTGCCCATCTTCTGTTGCCCTTAAGAAGGTGTTGCCGGCTTCTTGAATCGTACAGTCCATGTTGTGTGGGTTGACCCATAATGCCGTTAGGGAGGGAATTCCAGGAATTTGACCCAATGACTCAAAGGAAATCAGGATGGTGAGTGGCTTGGAGAGGAATTGCAGGTGGTGGTATTTCCATTTATCTGCTGCTTTTGCCCTTCTAGATGGCAGTGGTCACAGGCTTGGAAGGTGCTGTTTAAGGATCTTTGGTGAATTGCTGCAGTGCATTTTGTAGATAATACACAACGCTGCTCGTGAGTATCGGTGGTGGAGGGAATGAATGTTCGTACGTGTGGTGCCAATCAAGCAAGTTGCTTTTGTCAAGCTTGGATGGTGTCAAACTTATTGAGTGTTGAAGCTGCACCCATCCAGGTATGCAACGAGTATTCCATCACACTTCTGACTTGTGCCTTGTAGATGGTGGATAGGTTCTGGGGAGTCAGGATGTGAGTTACCTAATTTCTAGTAATCCTGGTTTCTGACTTGTTCTTATAGCCACTGAGTTTATGTGGTGAGTCCAGTTGAGGTTTTGGTCAGTGGTGACTGTAAGGATGTTGACAGTGGGGGGTTCAGTGATGATTCCACCATTGAATATCATGAGGCGATGATTATAGTGTCTGTAGTTGGTGATGGTCATTGAGTGGCATTTGCTCATTTTCTTAAATTGATGGAGTGTGAGAGTGATAATTACAGCAGGAAACAGAGTGGCTGTGTGAATTTAAACTGAGAGTTCGATGTGTTAGTAGGGTGGGTACAGAATAGAAATAGATCTGAATGGGCTGTTAGTGATCAAAAAAGATGCATGCTGTGCCACAAAGTATCATGAGTAAAATAATGATTAAAGAGAATTTACTTTTCTTTTAAATTATCAATGTTATAAAGTAAAGAGATGACGTGTATCAATTCTGGGAGAGATTAGTTCTGAGGAAATTGGGTGAGAATAGAGAGATGAAAGGAAAGAACATAGTTAAGGGGATACTGAAACCTATGAAGGGAGTTGTTTCAGACCTCAGCCAACAGCAGTAATATTTGGTTAACTGCCAGAAAGCAGCGTGAAGGAGGCTGTATGTGAAAAGCCAACTGCTGGTTAACCTCAGAAGCAACACCGACAGGAATAAAGGCACTCAGTGGTTAAAATAAAAAGTCACTGTATTTTTATAAATCTTAAAATCTATAAGGTGTTGCTGGACAGATTGCTGAAGGTAGTTAAATTGAGATTGTTTGGAACTGTTTAAAGTACTGGTACTGTGTGAAGCCATTGTATTATTTTAAATGTAATTCTATTTCATTTGTTTTTTTTCTCCCATTTCTTAATTAACATTTTGATTGCTATAAAACCATCACAAAAAATCAGGGACTTAATTTCTGGATTTCACAACCTCTCCTCATGCAATATAAATTACAGACTCAGATTTGTTGTGTATTTGGGATATTGCTGTGTGTGGCATGGTCCCTTTAAAACGACAGTCACATAATCACTCTGTGACATCATCGGCTCTCTGCAGGCTGCCAGTAGTTGGGGAATTGAAATTGTCGAGTGCAAACCAAAAACAAACCTGTTTACTGTTTTTATTCAATCTTGTATGGACCTCTTGAATTATTCCCGTCTCTGCATCCTCCCCAACTGTAGACAGCACAACATTGAGCAAAATCTGTGTCCTTAACATTAAATAAACTCCAGCTTAGTTACAGGAGTTGGCATTCCAGATAAAAGTCAACTAAATCAGCTTTGTATTCAACAAGGTGTATCAAGTCTTTTTGAATACCTCTTCACAAAGGATTCTGTCAGCTCCAACAAGTGTGAGGAGTTCATGGCGTCTCAGGTGACACAGTGTTTCGTACTGCTTCCTCAGTGCCAGGGACCCAGGTTTGATTCTCGTCTAGTGTGACTATGTGGAGTCTGCATGTTCTTCCCGTGTCTGCATTGAAAAAACCTGAGTTAACAAAAAATAGCATCGGAAGAGTTGGAGATGCCTCTGCAGTATTCATGGACATTCTTAAACTGCACAAAGTTTCCTTGACTGAATAGTGTCAGGTGGGAATTTTCATACAGTTTTAGAAATAAAACTATTTGCAGTTAAGAATGCCATTCAGCCCATCAAGTCGGGACCAACCACAATCCCACCCATGGCCTATCTTCATAACCCATGCATTAACTCTAGCTGGTCCCCCTAACAATTTTTAGCATAGCCAATCCTCCTAACCAGCATATCTTTGGACTATGGGAGGAAACCAGAGTGCCTAGGGGAAACCCAAAGTCCACACAAATAGTGACTCAAGCTGTGAATAGAACCTTGGTCCCTGGTGCTGTGCGACATCAGTGCTAACCACTGTGCTGTCCCTCAACATTGTTTTTGAAAATAGGGCAGTGCTGACCCAGTCAGTTCTGGAATGTAAGTGGTCAGTTATCCTATTTACAGCAGCAGACCCATATCAGAAAGAAACCATTCAGATATGTGTGTAAATAGATTTATTCATTTTGCCCTTCTGTAACATATTTAAAAGATCAAAGGATTTGATCAACCATGAGTTCACTCTTGTTGTCAAGTCTGCATGTGTGTGGAGAGGGGAGTTCATTACACCAATTGACACCTTAAGGAGTTCATCTTCAGGTGTAGATGTTGTTTTGCAATTTATTAAAGTCAGGACAGAGCTGTAGTGCTTACTGACACTAGCTATTTATTTAGTTATTTAAATTTTATACCTTGGTGGTTTGGCTTCGGTCGTAATTGAATCACAAAACATGATTATTTTTATGCAGTAACTCACTCCAATGGTGGCTATCTTACCCAGCATTCACAGCGAATCAGAATATGGTCTATCCGTTCAACAGACTTTGCGCATGCGTACTGTAGCTCTACGGCGCATGCGCAGTGAGTTTTGCTGCTGCAGTCGCAGCGAGGCGGTTTATCGGCCCCGGGTTTCCAAGGAAACGGCTTATTCTGGAGGGTAATGGAGGCGGCGGGGCGGATGGAGAGACTTCATAAGCTCCCAGTACAGACAGGAAAACCCGAATAATAACTGCTCGGTGCCGCGTTCGTACCATTCGGGGCGGCGACCACAGATTACTGAGTTGGAGGCCCCGGATTAACGGCCGCCATCTTTACGGGGAGGTGGGCAGCAGTGCGCATGCGCGGTGCTCCTTTCCAGCAGGAGGAGAGAATGTTGTGAATTTCTATCCTGGACTGACAGTGATGGAGTTTGGAAACTCCTTTTACAGGGAGTTAGAGGGGGGAGGATTTACACACACAAAACTCAACCCAAGAGAAACGTTTCTCGCTTAATTTCTATTCTTGACTGACGGTGATGATCTTTTGTACAGGAAATTTGACGACAAAATTTGAAGGGAAACTCAAACCAGACACCAGATCAAAACCTGACAGAGTCCATTCCATTCATCAGAACCTGAATGTAAGTGTGTCTGTCGAAAAAAGATCCAAACACTTGTGTGAGCGGAAGTAGGAAACAATAATGTCATGGAAGGATTTGCAAAAAAGGGATGCAATTTGCAAAAAAAAAAATCCAAAAGGAGTTTTTTGAAAAGGTGACCAAAGAGATGGATAAGGGTAAGGCAGTTGACGTGGTATATATGGACTTCAATAAGGTGTTCGATAAGGTTCCCTGTGGAAGGCTTCTGCAGAAAATGCAGATGTATGGGATTGAGGGTGATTTAGCTAATAGAATTAGGAATTGGCCAGTTGATAGAAGACAGAGGGTGGTGGTTGATGGGAATTATTCATCATGGAGTTTGGTTACAAGTGGTGTTCCTCAGGGATCTGTTTTGGGGCCTCTGCTGTTTGTAATTTTTATAAATGATCTGGATGAGGGTATAGAAGGATGGATGACTAAATTTGCTGATGACACCAAAGTCAGAGGAATTGTAGATAGTGAAGAGGGGTGTTATAGTTTGCAGAGAGACTTAGACAAGTTGCAGAGCTGGGCCGAGAGGTGGCAAATGGAGTTTAATGCGAAAAAGTGTGAGGTAATTCACTTTGGCAGAAATAACAAATGTATAGAGTATAGGGCTAATGGTAGGACTCTTAATAGTGTTGATGAACAGAGGGATCTCGGTGTATATGTGCATAGATCCCTGAAAGTTGGCACTCAAGTTGATAACATTGTTAAGAAGGCATACGGAGTCTTGGCTTTTATTGGTAGGGGGATTAAATTTCAGTGTTGCAACTGTACAAAACTCTGGTGTGGCTGCACTTGGAGTATTGTGTACATTGTGGAAGCATTGGAGAGGGTGCAGAGGAGGTTTACCAGGATGTTGCCTGGTATGGAGGGAAGGTCTTATGAGGAACGGCTGAGGGATTTGAGGTTATTTTCATTGGAGAGAAGGCGGCTAAGAGGTGACCTTATTGTGGCATGTAAGATGATCAGAGGATTAGACAGGGTGGACAGTAATAGCCTTTTTCCTCGGATGGAGAAGATTAGCACAAGGGGACATAGCTTTAAATTAAGGGGTGGTAGTTATAGGACGGATGTCAGAGATAGGTTCTTTACCCAGAGGGTTGTGAGGGCATGGAATGTCCTGCCTGCAGCAGTTGTAGATGCGCCAAGTTTGGGGGTGTTTAAGTGGTCAGTGGATAGGTTTATGGATGAAAATGGAATGGTTTAGGTTAGAGGGTTATTGCTTTTTCTCCGTTGGTCGGCGTAACATTGAGGGCCGAAGGGCCTTTACTGCGCTGTAATGTTCTATGTTCTAAAACTTCATCACATCCTTGAGTGAAGAAATCCTTCCTCATCTGAACTTTGTCTCCATTTTCCAGCCTGTTCCAATAAGTCTTGACTCCCTTGTCATTCAAAAACAGTCTAAGTTATCCTTGAAGATATTCAATGCTCCATGGCAGAGAAAGCCAGATATTAACAATTGTCTGAGGGAAGGGATTTGTGCAAATATATAATTAGTTCCAATCCAGTGTTACACAACAAGATAAGTGCATTTTAATACCAAGCCATAAATAATATATCTAATCTCTACCATATAACAATATCAAACATGTCTCTGTCCTATATTAGTATACTGTCCCCTTTAATATATTTCAGAAATGAGATGGGCACACGTAGGAAATAAACTTGCAGGGGAAAGGGAACGAAGAAGGGGAATGGGATTGACTGGATTGTTCGACAGAAGTCAGCATGGACTTGAGTTACTGAATGGATTCCTTCTGTGCTGTAATGACTCTGAATGGAAATATATTACAGAACTACATTGCCTCATTACAAGACAAGAAAGAATAAATGGACTTTGTTACAGAACCATAAATAATGTCAGATCCATAGTATAACAACACTTGGCATATCTCTGTCCTATAGTAATTTATTATTTTAATAATTTAAATGTCAGCCATCTCTGAGGGAAACCAGCTCTTTAATTGTGAACATTAGGAAAGAGACCATCCTTTTAGCCAGACAAATAAATGTATCAAGCTGAGGGACCAAAGGATGTCAATGTCTTTGAGAGAATCATAATGCGGAAATTGGCCAGTGAGCTTCAGAATGAAATTTGCTCCTCCGTGCAACATCTGGGAGGAAGTCAGTGTTTCCCCCTTTCCATTTCTTTTCTCATTCTGGGGGAAACTGGGGATTTGCAGCAACCGAAGAAAAAGAAAGTGAATCCAGTCTTACGTTCCACACATTTTTAGTCCAGTTGTATGTGTATAGATCGATCTGGCAGCGTCATGGGGATTTTCAGCTCTCTGTGTCCAGGACAGGAAGCAGTGAGTGTGGATCTGTCAATCAGCACCTTCAGGAGAATTGGGAGGGCGAATATTAGACACAGCAGAGTGAGAGTGTGGGATGGGGATTTACAGCTTTTGAGGAATGGGAGAGCAAAAAAATTCCATAGAAAGTACAATTGTTTGTTCTGAATTTCAATCCTGTGCTAACATTGATGACTTGTGTCAACTTATTTTACAGGATATTGAAAGAGGAATCGCAAGCTGAAATCTCAACCATCACATCTAGATCTGGCAGAGTAATATTCCTTAGCACCTGAATATCATCGGCCGTTGAATCTGGAAGATTTGAAAAGATTTTAAACATCAGTGTGACTGGAAAAGCACCAACACTCTGCCACACTCAAGTGAGAGTGTTCCAGTGCACTGACTGAAGAGCTTTAACCAGTTACACTGAATAAATACCACACCATTCACAGCGGGGAGAGACTAGACACATGTTGTGTGTGTGTGGGTGAGGCTTCAACTGATTGTCCTCCCAAGTGAGAGACAAGGACACCTGCCCCATGGAGAAACCATGGGAATGTGCAGACTGTGGAAAGAGATACAGTATACCCTCTCTGCTGGATGCTCATCGGCGCAGCCACACTGGGGAAAGGCCATTCACTTGCTCTCAGTGTGGGAAGGGATTCATTCGGTTCCAGCACCTGCAATTACACAAGCTTGTTCACAGTGGGGAAAAGCCGTTCACCTGTTCTCAGTGTGGGGAGGGATTCATTTGGTCATCCAGCCTGCAGAAGCACCAGCGAATTCACACTGGGGAGAGACCGTTCACCTGCTCTCAGTGTGGGAAGGGATTCACTCAGTCATCCAACTTGCAGATACACCAGCGAATTCACACCGGGGAGAGACCGTTCACCTGCTCTCAGTGTGGGAAGAGATTCACTCGGTCATTCAACTTGCAGATACACCAGCGAATTCACACTGGGGAGAGACCGTTCACCTGCTCTCAGTGTGGGAAGAGATTCACTTGGTCATCCAACTTGCAGATACACCAGCGAATTCACACCGGGGAGAGGCTGTTCACCTGCTTTCAGCATGGAAAGGGATTCAGTCAAGCATCCATCCTGCAGAGACACCAGCAAATTCACAGTGGGGAGAGGCCATTCACCTACTCTCAGTGTGGAAAGGGATTCAGAGTTTCACCCCAGCTGCTGAGACACCAACAAGTTCACGAGTGATATTCAGGGTTGGATTCTGCTGTTATTGTTTCAGCTCTCAGTTACATCCGGAACTGCATTTTGTTCATTCTCACAGTTGATCAATGCGGAGGGTTTCTTTCTGTTGGACTGACCAATCTCTTGACTTTGCCTGCAGTAGGCTGATGCTCTTTAAGTCTTGTTGTGAATACCTGGTTTTAAATTTCATAAGGATCACAGAGTGACTGAGGGTTAGGAAGGTCTGAGATATTCTGTCTGAAACACTGCCCCTTCTCCGCCCACCCATCCCGCCACACACAGTAATGCCCATCCAATTTCCTTTGATTATTTTCACTTCCTCCACCCTCGTAGGGAGCAGGTTCCAAGTCAATACCATTCGCTTCAGCGAAATATTCTTCCTCATGTTCCTCCCCCTGTATCTCTGACTCAAAATCTTAATACTGGGTCCCCTCTTGTCCTTGCCCTATCAGCTAATGGAAACAGCTTTTCCTTGTCCACCTTATCTAAACCTGTCAGATTCTTGTCCACCTCTATCAAATCTCCCTTCAACCTCCTTTGCTCCAAGGGGAACCATCCCAGCCTGACATCGACAATAAAGAACAAACTAATAAAGTATTGTAATACCTGAAACTGAATGGGAATGTTGAATTTCTGTTTTAAAGATATTGTGAATACATTGTCCTGGACAATAATGAAATTGGGTAACGCAGTTTGGATATGGTTGAATGGAATATATCAATCTGGTATCCACCTACAGTTAGTGAAAGTCTGGAATATGTACCTGGAAATCACTCCCTGACAGCACTGTGGATGTATTTACAGGCATTGTAGTAGTACAGGAAGGCAGTGTTGGGGTTGACCATGGCCGAGGCAGCTACACACAGCCACATATTCTGTTATAATTGAAGGACTGCAGATTGAATGTGAGGCATTATGAGACTGGATTGTCTTGACCACATTCCTGTGACTGCTCAGTTTCTGCAATCACAGACCATTAACGCTGCTTAGCAGGGCCTCCAGGGAGGACCCAGTGAGAATATTTACTGGGAATGAGTTGGAATTAAACTTATCCAAGGACCAGCTGGTGTTAAGCAGATGATATTCCTGAATCTGTAAAAAGGGGAGTCTGACAAATCAACAAACAGTGGGAAGTAGTTGGTTAAGAAATCAAGATGCGTTCTCAGGCATTGTTTAAATTAATTTATCCTAAACTTGTGATTAAAAACTGTGACTGATTTGTGATCTGATAGTCAGTGAAGTGATGGTATTCTCTAAGTAGCACTGGACTGAAAAGCGGACCCTCTGAGAGTAGATCCGAATGGTTATTATCTTACCCCATCATGGCCAGTGAAAAATCAGAGCTTGAGTGGGATCCGGATAGGTCTCTTACCTGCCATTTGGAAACTAAGAACACAAAACCTATCAATAAAATGATTTGAGAATAGAGCCATTTCGAGTCTGGATGACACTTCATAAGAGCTCTTATAAAGGGTCATCCAGACTCGAGACATTGGCTCTATTCTCTCTCCACAGATGCTGTCAGAGCTGTGTTTTGTGTTTTTGTTTGATTCCAGCATCTGCAGTGTTTCACTTTTTTATGATAAAATGAGGTTTGGAATCCCCAGGACCCTCTCCCAAAACAGAGAGAGTGATGTGAGAGGGGAAAAAAAGGATAAGAATGAAGAAGTCTGGCTTCTGATTCTCTGAGGCTGTGTAGGATTAACAAAATGGAGTAAAGCATAGAAGTTACCCATCCCTAACAATAACTGATCAATTACAACGATTAGGTTGAAGAATGTAATAAAAAATGAATAGATGAAGTTTAAAATGAAGTCTGTTTTATTAGAAAAGTTTTTTAAAATGATGTAAAATGCTATAATTATGCAAGTTTTTTCTGCTCATTCCCCACTCCTACAGGCTCTGTAGAAAAGTTAACCCTTTCAGCAATCAGTCGATTTGTTTTTAAGTCACTTGGAAACTCGTCTCTGTTTTAGTTTATAATTGTATCTTTATTCGAACCAGTTAACTCTGGAAATTTTAAATGTAACCTGGAGGAATTTGGAATAACTGAGAATTCTCTCGTTGTCACCTCAACTTCAGATAAAGAACAAAAATTTACAGGAATAACTGAGAATTCTCTTGTTGTCACCTCAACTTCAGATAAAGAACAAAAATTTACAGGTGGTAACGGTAACTCAATAAACTGTTTGTTGATTGAATCAGGCTTGAGTGTTGAATGATTCTTCTGAGTTCATTGCCCCCAACACATTGGGTACATTACCACTGGAGACCAGATATTGCCAAAACCTTCAGACAATACAAAGACTCTATATGTCATTAAGATGATAGAATGGCGGCGCGGGCTCGTTGGGCCAAAGGGCCTGTTTCCCGTGCTGTGTTGTTCTTTGTTCTTTGACTCACAAAAGCCAATGTCCCAGTTAAAGACATCTTTTATTTCACCAACAATTGAAGGGAAACGTTATTGGATAGTGTAATACCGCTCTAGAAGAGAAGCATCCTGATCTCTGCAATAACTCTGATGTAAAATACATTTTTCAAATCAAATTCTCCCTCCTTTCATTAGATGTGAACCAATCATTTTCCACACAAAAACATCATTAATTACTTATGTAATAATACTTTAGCCAATTGCATTTTATCCTGTGACACAATGGGATTTAATTTGTCCATTGAATCCGGACGCTTCCTCCCCCTTATTGCTGACATATTTCCCCTACGGATTAGCCACCCCAGACACCTAGCTATGAAGATCAAAGTTACTGTTCCCACTGGCTCTTATTCTGCCACTGGCCAACCAGACAAATACAAATGTTCATGTCTGAGAAGGCACTGCCTTATCTGGACAATGAGAATGAATCCTATTCGTGAAGCTGCCTTGAAAACCCTTCTGTTAGAAACTTCACTGACAAATATTGGCAAATTCTGTGGCTTCATTGTTCTGAAGAATGTAGCCTGTCTCTAAGTGTTCCTGTACCATCATGCCTTGCAGCAGCCTGCCTTTGGCTAAAGATTACACTTGCTTTTAAAAATACAGCTAACATCCATTTTAAAATTGGAAAATTCATGTTTAAATTAGAATTACTTGTTTAAATCTCTGAATTACAAGTAAATCAGAATTACTTGTTTAAATGTCTCACTGCATTCGTATATGTAGACTGTGCCCTTGTTAGCTTGTAAGTCATTTAACTCAATGCTGATACTGTCTGAAATACCTAATGATTTTAAATTTCTCAAACTTATTAGGAATTTTCTCCAACAGCTCACCATTGCGGAGCATGGAGTACAGCACTTGTTTTGGGAGTCTTATGTGGGCTTGAGGACAATGTGACCTGCCCATCACAGCTGGTCTAGAGAGACCTGTGCCTCACTACTGGGGATATTGGCTTGGGAGAGGACACTCACATTGGTATGCCTATCCTGCCAGTAGATTTGCAGGATTTTGTGGAGGCAACGTTGGTGATATCTCTGCAGGGATTTGAGGTGTCTGCCACAGTGTGGTGCCTGTTTGGGCACATATAGGGAGAATTTAATATGGCTGTTACACCCAACCAGCGCCTCTTTCAAACTGTGGGAGGAAACCGGAGGAAACCCACGCAGACACGGGGAGAAGGTGCAGACTCCACACAGACAAGCAGGGAATTGAACCTGGGTCCCTGGCACTGTGAGGCACAGTGTTAACCACAATGCCACCGTGCCGCCAGGGGGACACTGTTTAAAATTCAGGAAGTTCCCATTTAAGATGGAGATGTGGAGGAATAATTTCTTCTCTTAGGGGGTGGTTAGTGTTTCGAATTCCCTTCCCCGGAGAGCAGTGGGCGTCGGACATTGAACATATACAAGGGAGGGTAGGGTTATGGGGGAGACAGGCAGCGAAGAGGAGTTAAGGTCACAGTCAGATCAGCCATGATCTTATCAACTGGGGGAGCAGGCTCGAGGGGCAGAATGGCCTCCTCCTGCTCCTATTTCTTATGTTCTGTATGGTCCCTGTGTGATCACTGCCCTCAGCATTGCAGGAACACTGTCTGATTCTCTCCATCTCAATCACTTCCTCTCTCCCTCTCTGGGACTCTCACCCCATTGCTATCCTCCCCTCTCTCTGTTACTCTCTCTCTCTCTGAGACTCTCACCCCATTGCTATCCTCCCCTCTCTCTGTTACTCCTCTCTCTCTGAGACTCTCACCCCATTGCTATCCTCCCTCTCTCTGTTACTCTCTCCTCCTCTCTGAGACTCTCACCCCATTGCTATCCTCCCCTCTCTCTGTTCTCTCTCCCTCTCTGAGACTCTCACCCCATTGCTATCCTCCCCTCTCTCTGTTACTCTCTCTCTCTCTGAGACTCTCACCCCATTGCTATCCTCCCCTCTCTCTGTTACTCTCTCTCTCTCTCTGGGACTCTCACCCCATTGCTATCCTCCCCTCTCTCTGTTTCTCTCTCCCTCTCTGAGACTCTCACCCCATTGCTATCCTCCCCTCTCTCTGTTACTCTCTCTCTCTCTCTGAGACTCTCACCCCATTGCTATCCTCCCCTCTCTCTGTTACTCTCTCTCTCTCTGAGACTCTCACCCCATTGCTATCCTCCCCTCTCTCTGTTACTCTCTCCCTCTCTGAGACTCTCACCCCATTGCTATCCTCCCCTCTCTGTTCTCTCTCCCTCTCTGGACTCTCACCCCATTGCTATCCTCCCCTCTGTTACTCTCTCTCTCTGAGACTCTCACCCCATTGCTATCCTCCCCTCTCTCTGTTACTCTCTCTCTCTCTGAGTCTCTCACCCCATTGCTATCCTCCCTCTCTCTGTTACTCTCTCTGTGTCTCTGTGTTTCTCTCTCTGTGTGAGTGTGTTTCTCGGTGTGTCTCTTTGTCTCCGTCTCTCTGTGTTTTTCTCTCTCTGTGTGTCTCTGTGTTCTTTCTCTGTGTCTCTGTCTCTCTGTGTTTTTCTCTCTGTGTGTCTCTGTGTTCCCCCCCCCCCCCCCCCCTCTCTGTGTTCTCTGTGTCTCTGTCTCTCTGTGTTTTTCTCTCTGTGTGTCTCTGTGTTTTGATGCTAAGGGCCTAGCATTTTCAGCTCTGAGCTGAATCCACAATCTCTGGAGGGAAGATCGCTATATTGAAGGTGTGAGGCCCAATCACTCTCTGCCTGGTTTTGTTTTGTAATGTTTATGTTTTCAAACATCTGTTCCCCTTGTTGGGAATCTCACTGCGGTTTGAGAAAAGCAAACACTGATCCCACACTAAACTCCCCCTAACACAGGACTGGGCAGCGAGTGTGAAATAGAACTGCTGTGAGTGTGGATAGTTTTTTTTTAAAAAAAGGAGAGAAACACTCCTTCATTTTCAAATCTTTACCCTGCTTCTGTAGCATCTAGGACTCCCCTGACACTCACTATCCATCTGAGTGAATCTCAGTGTCTCTCACTCTCTGTATTGCTCCCTCTCCCTATCTCTCTGTCACTCTGCATCGCTCCATCTCTCTCTCTCCCTCTCTCTATCCCTCTCCCACCGTGTGGTTTATCATTAAGGGGTCGTATCACAGAGAATACAAACACTCTTTCTGTTTCTGTCTTGGCAGAATTAGCAACATTAGTGGATCTTTCCAGACTGGATTCACACAATACAGACAGAACGCTGCTGAGCTCAGCTCAGGTGGGACCGTAATGTTACAATAAGATCGAATCTGTAATCATGCAATTGTCTAAACATCACCCGATTAATTTGATTTATTATTGTTACATAGAATAGAATCATAGAATCCCTACAATGCAGAAGGAGACCACAGTCTCCCCAGTGTGGTGCCTGTTTGGGCACACATAGGGAGAATTTAACATGGCTGGTACACCTAACCAGCGCGTCTTTCAAACTGTGGGAGATAACCAGAGGAAACCCATGCAGACACGGGGAGAAGGTGTAGACTACACACAGACAAAGAACAAAGAACAAAACATGGGAAACAGGCCCTTCGGCCCAACGAGCCCGCGCCGCCACCCCGATGTTCTCACCTCTACCTGCGATCCCTGTCCATGTTTATAGATCTATGGATTAAAAACCAAATTTGAGACAATTTAGGGAGAATTTGTTTTTGCCAATTAGCCTAAGAGCACATCTTTGGGATGTGGGAGGAAACCGGATCTCCCGGAGAAAACCCACGCAAGCACGGGGAGAATGCGCAAACTCCCACAGACACAGGCCCAAATCCATGTATCTGCACAGCACAGCGATAGTCACTGAGCTGTCGTGTTGCCCATCAGAAGGTCCAGGTCTTGGGAATTGAACCTGGGTCCCTGGCACTGTGAGGCAGCAGTGTTAACCACTATGCCACCGTGCCATCAGGGGGTCACTGTTTAAAATTCAGGAAGTTCCCATTGAAGATAGAGATGCAGAGGAATAATTTCTTCTCTCAGGGGGTGGTTAGTGTTTCGAATTCCCTTCCCCAGAGAGCAGTGGGCGTTGGGACATTGAACATATACAAGGGAGGGGAGGGTTATGGAGGAGACAGGCAGCGAAGAGGAGTTAAGGCCACAGTCAGATCAGCCATGATCTTATCAACTGAGGGAGCAGGCTCGAGGGGCAGAATGGCCTCCTGTTCTGTGTGGTATCTGTGTGATCACTGCTCTCAGCATTGCAGGAACACTGTCTGACTTTCTCCATCTCAATCATTTCCTCCCTCCCTCTCTGAGACTCTCACCCCATTGCTATCCTCCCCTCTCTCTGTTACTCTCTCTCTCTCTCACACTCTCACCCCATTGCTATCCTCCCCTCTCTCTGTTACTCTCTCTCTCTGCGACTCTCATCCCATTGCTATCCTCCCCTCTCTCTGTTACTCTCTCCCTCTCTGAGACTCTCATCCCATGCTTCCTCCCCTCTCTCTGTTACTCTCTCTCTCTCTGAGACCTCACCCATTGCTATCCTCCCTCTCTCTGTTACTCTCTCTCTCTCTGAGACTGTCATCCCATTGCTATCCTCCCCTCTCTCTGTTACTCTCTCTCTCTCTGAGACTCTCATCCCATTGCTATCCTCCCCTCTCTCTGTTACTCTCTCTCTCTGAGACTCTCACCCCATTGCTATCCTCCCCTCTCTCTGTTACTCTCTCTCTCTCTGAGACTCTCACCCCATTGCTATCCTCCCCTCTCTCTGTTACTCTCTCTCTCTCTGAGACTGTCATCCCATTGCTATCCTCCCCTCTCTCTGTTACTCTCTCTCTCTCTCTGAGACTGTCATCCCATTGCTATCCTCCCCTCTCTCTGTTACTCTCTCTCTCTCTGAGACTCTCATCCCATTGCTATCCTCCCCTCTCTCTGTTACTCTCTCTCTCTGAGACTCTCACCCCATTGCTATCCTCCCCTCTCTCTGTTACTCTCTCTCTCTCTGAGACTCTCATCCCATTGCTATCCTCCCCTCTCTCTGTTATCTCTCTCTCTCTGAGACTCTCACCCCATTGCTGTCCTCCCCTCTCTCTGTTACTCTCTCTCTCTCTCTGGACTCTCACCCATTGCTATCCTCCCCTCTCTCTGTTACTCTCTCTCTCTGAGACTGTCATCCCATTGCTATCCTCCCCTCTCTCTGTTACTCTCTCTCTCTATTGCTTTCTCTCTGTTCCCCTCTCCAGCTGGATGGAGAGTGAGAAATAGAGGCTGATATGGAGGGAGTTTTCTTCTGTATCGAACTGCATTTCTTTAACTGCCCTGTCCTTGTTTGTTGAAACAGTGAAGAGGGTGATTGATTTTGTAATTGTCTATCTGTGTGTGTATGTTGTGTGTGTGTGTCTTTGGGGTATGGGTCCTTGCTAAAAGCTCTGCTGAAGTCCAAGAAGACTACATCAAATGTATTATCCTTCTCTACAAATCTTGTCACTTGTTTGAAAAAATGGTGCAGTTCTGGAATCCACGGGATCGGAGGGATGTGGTAGCTCTGGAAAGGGTGAGAGGAGATTTCCCATGATGTTACCCGGCCCAGAGAGTTTCAGCTCGTAGACTCATAGAATTCTTACAATGCAGAAGGAGGACATTCGGCCTTTCAAATCTGTACTGACTCTCACCCAGGCTTACCCCGTAACTCCATGTATTTGCTCAATAATCCCCCTAACCTATGTATCTTGGGACCTTAAGGGCAATTTAGCATGGACAATACACCCAACCTGCACATCTTTGGAGTGTGGGAGGAAACCAGAGCACCTGAAGGAAATTTTATGTCTCTGCCTAAGAATTACTCAATACCGGCTCAGAGTGGGTGCATCACCAGAATCAAACATACATCGGTGTTCTTTAATTCCAAGTGCATACCTCAGCCTGGTGTTGCTTTTGCCACATCAGGGTGTGGTGTGAGTTTGCATCTCTCTGTTGAATTGGGAGTCACCGGCAATGTCCAATTTCAGGATAAACTTCTACTTGGTTACAAAGACTTTTAACCTTGGACTGCACCATTGTTTGAATGTAGACCTGGTCAACAACCATCATTGAGATTTATCTGAACATGTCAAGAAATATTTCATTGTTTTCTGAATAAATATCCCGACATTTGCACAGTCTCTGCCTCTTGTTTGTGCATCTGTTGATTGTTCACTGTTGGCGATGGGGCAATGTTAAAGTTTACTCAGATTTGATCACATTTGGATTTACAAATGTTTTGCCAGGGCTGGGGAAATTGCAGCAATGAGGAAAGGATTGGATTGGCGAGGGTTGTTTTCCTGAGAGGTGACCGAACTGAGGTGTCTAAAATTCTGAGGGGGTCCAAGACAGGATGGACGGGGAAGGCCTGCTTCCCCCAAACAGAGACAGGAAGCGGGGTTCACACAGATTGAAGGTGATTGGTAGGAGGATTTCAAGGGATATAAGGAAGATGCTTCTCACTCAGAGGGTGGCGGATGCCTGCAAAGTGCTGCCTAAACTGGTGGTTCAGATAGAACCCCCTCGGCTCACTCACTCGGCACCCGCATCTGTGGCTGAACCACTGTGACCTGTAAAAAGGAGATTAAGGCTGGGTTTGCTGGAAGATGTGATTAGAGGGCACAACTAGTCTTTATTTCCCAAGCTGGGACAGATGCGATGGGCTGAATGGCCTTTCCTGCACTGTAACCTTTTCTCTGCTTTCTGTTAGCCCTGTTGATGGGTGGGACGGAGGAGTGAGCTGGTTTTCAATAAGAAACAAGAAGAAAAATACAAGAATTTTTTGAGACAAAGCTGATTTTTCCTGATGTTCCCCCCGCCATCAAATTGAGATAGCGATACTCCCACCTGCCCCCTGAACCCCCCCAAATACATTTTCCCCAGTGTCAGCATGGTGGTACAGTGGTTATCACTGCAGCCTCACTGTGCTAGGGACCTGTGGGTCATTTGCACGTTTTCCCCATTTCTGTGTGGGTTTCCTCCTGTTACCTCCCCCAGTCTGAAAGACGTGTTGGGTTAGGGTGGATTGGGCTATGCTTAAATTCTCCCTCAGTGTTACCCGAACAGGAATGTGGAGACTAGGGGAATTCTTATAGTAACTTCACTGCAGTGTTAATGTAACCCGACTTATTCGTGACACTAATAAATAAACTTAAACTGGAGGTCTAAGTGCTGCTGTGACAATGCACCCTCTTGTTTAAACACTCTGCAATGCTGAGACTGGGGAGAGGAGTGAACAACAGGGAGCAGCATTGCAGCTTCTCTCCCCCCATTGAAACTGGGATTGTTGCTCCATCTGCTGCACCATCCCCACCACATCCACTAGGGGGCAATCTGGACAATGGGCTGCAGGCAGACCTCACTGCGCCTGCGCCAAAATCACACCCACCGCCGCCGTCCATCTTGCGTTGCCAAGGGAGACGGCCAGCGGCCATCTTGCGTTGCCAGGGGAGACGGCCAGCGGCCATCTTGCGTTGCCAGGAGAGACGGCCAGCGGCCATCTTGCGTTGCCAGGAGAGACGGCCAGCGGCCATCTTGCGTTGCCAGGAGAGACGGCCAGCGGCCATCTTGCGTTGCCAGGGGAGACGGCCAGCGGCCATCTTGCGTTGCCAGGAGAGACGGCGAGCGTCCACCTTGCGTTGCCAGGGGAGACGGCCCCGCCAGAGACGGCCGTCTTGCGTTGCCAGGGGAGACGGCCAGCGGCCATCTTGCGTTGCCAGGAGAGACGACGAGTGTCCACCTTGCGTTGCCAGGGGAGACGGCCGTCTTGCGTTGCCAGGGGAGACGGCCAGCGGCCATCTTGCGTTGCCAGGTGAGACGGCCAGCGGCCATCTTGCGTTGCCAGGGAGACGGCGTCCCAGACGCAGCACTCTGGGGGAATTCCACTGCCGCACATGCGCCCAGGCAGTAACATTTTAATCTTTTAATATTTTGAATCTTAATGATTATTATTCACATCCTCACCCGTCAGACTTTCGGTTCCTTCTCCATTCGGGAATATCGTTTCTTTTTTATTTTTTTCAATCTCACCCGCGCGGTGTGCTGTGTGAAAATACTAATGCACATGCGCGGTTCCGCCACCTGTCGCTTTATAAAAACATGTATTTTATTTCATTTTAATTCCGCTCCCGGCGGGATTTCCGGGTGGGAATTTCTCTCACTTTCTACATTTCTGAACCGTCGCTTTTCCTCGACCGGGGGGGAGGGGCTGATGGCGACGTCACGACAACATGGCGACTGTCCCCGCCTTTCTTCTGGACCCGGATGTTCCACCAACGAGCAGCGGCCGGGCCGGGGTGGGAAAGAGGTGACACTGGGCAGAGCAGCGCCCGGGCGTCTTACAACGGCTCCTGGTGGTCGGGAAGGGAAATAGCAGCAGCACAGTCTCTGCCCAAAGGCTTCCCCAGTTCAGCTGCTCAGAGACACTGGGAACTTCAACTGAGAACTTCAGCTTCTCACATTCACCCCGCTGTGTTCAGTCATTGTTTAATATAAAAATCGCTGTAGTGAGATCAGAATCAACTTGTTCACACTAAAGGTGGTGGGAATCAGAACAATTCTGCTCAAAAGGCTGTGCTTGCCTCGAAATTTCAATTGAAATGTTCAAGATGAGAATTTATAGATGCAAATCATGTTGCATGCGGAACGCTCATGATGCCACAATAAGATCAGTGCAGACATCTCACAGGGTTGTGTGACTGCAGGAGATGTCAGAGATGCGCGTTCATAAGAGGAAGTCTGGAATTACGAGAGAGAGTTTGGCAGGGTACAAACTGAGAGATTGTATAAGCCTCTAATTCTGTGTGTGCCCTTTGTATCTGCGAATGCCCAGATTCACTGATTGTATGTCCCTGATTCTGTGCTCGCCTTTGTATCTTTCGAGTTACCAGTATCTCTATATGTCTGTGCCTGAATCTTGGTGTATCTGCATCTATATGTGTCCCTGCATCTTTATGTCCCTGAATCTGTGTATATCACCCTGTATCTCTGTCGGCCCCTATACCTCTGTGTGTGTGTGTGTGTGTGTGTGTGTGTGTGTCCATCCCTGTAAATGTCTGATTCTTTGTGCCTTTTTAAAGACTAAATCGTGAAAATACCTGACAAACGAATTAAAGAGAGCAGGAATGTTTACCCACAAAGATTCTGAATGTGATTAACGTGTGATAACAGCATCGAATGTACAATTTGAAGTCTCAAATAATCCCAACTTTAATCTCCAGACATTATCTCCCAATGGGAAATGAAGAACACGGTTTATCTGCGGCGTGTGGTTATAAAAAGGGCGAATACGCCAGGCGAGATCCTTCTATAAACCCCAATCTCGGACAATATCGTTCAATATTTATAATTCAGCAACCGGTTCGCAGACTCACAACAAGCAGCGCCTGCAGTCACTCTGAGCCGCCAGCAGATGGTGGTGTTGTATCACTTTAATCACAAGACAGTGCAGCAGGTTAAAAAGAACAATCAGTAAAGCAATGGCATTGATATCTCTGCCAGTAACATTCCCAGGGAAACCTGGCTGAAGGACAGCGAATTTAATAGTTGCATTCATATTTGTCTTCCCGCTAGTGAACATGTAGATTACCAGCTGATTATTGGATAACCTTACATTTTAGTAATTTAAAGATTTGTCTATTTTCTCGTCCAAACATTATCAAATAATATTTCATTATAATTGGACACATATCTCTTTTTCGCTGGATTTTCCATTCTTTGGCGTTTTTTTTTCTTACTGCCTTCAGAAATCCAGCCGAACCCTGCCTCCATGTTATGTTTTGTGTATATTTAAAATGTAGTTGTCTGTTATAAATATGCGAGGGGTTCAGTGAGGTTTCAGATTCGGTAGGGTCACCACCTCCCACCCACTTATCATTCTGGAATGATAATGATGATTCAGTATTACATTCTGGAACGGGATTGATGATAAACTGTCAGCTAAACAGAACATTTTACTCATCATGTGATCCGTTTCTGGAGGTGAATGTATTTGAAAGCAAAGGAAGAGTATATCATTTACTGCAGACGATAGAATAACTGTGTGACTATATCTGTAGTGTCAGTGACCTGGGATGAAGCAGTGGGGACCATAAAAATGATCAATGAGATACAAATCTCAGATATCAGAGCAGAGCTGTGAAAAGCTAATGTTGTTCAGTAGATTTCCCACAAGAAGCTATAGAAGAGGCAGAGGCTACGAATGATCTTTGAATGTGGTGAGCTACAGTGAAATGTAGTGGGAGTAGAATGTATTATTATTCATTTTAACAGGAGGAAGCAGCAAGGGGAATGTAAATGTCAATTGCCAGAATTGGGCCAGTGGGATTATTTTGTTTTTCCAGGTAGTTCAAACTGGCACAATGATTACTCTTGTTTTCCATCAGGAAGGAATTTCAGCCCCTCCTGAATCTTGTGCTGGTCGGCAGCAGTAATACCTACATTCCCTGACTGGGAATCGAACCCGGGCCGCGGTGGTGAAAGCACCGAGTCCAAACCACTGGACAACCAGGGAAGACGCGAGCAGTAGCGTTAATCTGACTGATACATTGTAGCGTTTTTTAAGTTCTCAAGAAAAGGTTTGTTGGGGAAAAGACTCTCATGTTTAGATAGAACAGGAGTGACTGCTTCAGCCAACAACAGATTACTGCAGATGCCTAAACTTAAAATAACAACTTAAAATGCTGGAAAATATCAACAGGCATGAGAGTGTCTCTGGAGAGAGAATAGAGCCAACATTTCAAATCTGTATGACCAGTCATCAAAGCTGAAAACAGGGAAAGAGGACGAGATTTCCACTTTAAGTGTGGGAGATGCGGGGTGGCGGTGAGGGTGGGGACCGTGGGTAAGAGTTGACAGAGCTGTGATAGAGAAAAAAATCAAACGGGATGTAACTGGTGGAAGTTAAAGCAAAATACTGCGGATGCTGGAATCTGAAACAAAAACGGAGTTTGAGGACAAATTGGTGAAGATGATGAAATGTGGGGAGTTGGAATGGATGGTGGGAGATGTGTCTTTGGGTTTGATGGTAGGAATTTGAGGATGAGTTGTGGGGGATGGAAAGAGTGGGGAGTTGGAGTAGACGGTGAAAGGCAGGGAATTGGGGTGGATGGGAAGAAGTGTGGGTTGGGTTGGATAATATTTGGGAAGGAGTTGAATTGTATCTTGAATGGTAGAGATTTGGAGTGGATTGAGAAGAATGGGGAGTTGTTCTGATGGTGAAAGGTGGGGAGTTGTGGTCGATGGTGAAATATGGGAGTTGGATTGTATGGTGGGAGGTGTGGGGTTGATTTGGATGATAGGAATTTGGTTGTGAGTTCTAGTGGACAGTGAATGGTAGGGGGTCCAGCTGTATGGTGGAGGGTGGGGAGTTTGGATGGTGGAACGTGTGAGTTGGGTTGGACGTTGTGTGGTGAGGGGAGGTGTTGGCGTGAAGAGTGGAGAGTTAGAGTACATGGTAGGAGGCCTGGGGTTGGGTTGGATGGTCGAAGTTGGGTGGTGATTTCTGGTGTTTGGTGAATGGTAAGGAGTTGGGATAGATAGGTGGGGAGTTGGAGTGGGTGGTAAGAGGTGTGTGTTGGGTTGGGAGTAGATGTGTGGGGAGGAGTTAGGTTGGATCGTGGAAGATGCGTGTGGCCAAAGCTAGGTGTTCTCTTTCTGGGGATGGGTTGGAACTGAAATAAAATCTTCTCTCACAAATTAACCTATGAATTCTCTGGAACTCTTTGTGTCCAGTCCATGATGAATCAAAGGATCTAACTGATTGGAATCTACAGTAATATTTTTGAACTTTGCTTTTCAATTTTATAATTCGTGTCCATTGCTTAGTCTGGTTTATGAACAGAAGAGTGACTCAGGGTGTTGTCTCACTGTGAGTTTTTTTTTACTTAGAACATACGATAAACAAGTTTGATGAATGATTACCAATTCACTTTTTAATAAATTGCACAATTCCAGTGAATGGAAGTTTCACCACATTCTTCAGATCCTCTCTGAATTGTGTCTGGGTCACGGCATAAATACATGTGTTCATACAACAACTAAGGAGTTGCATCATAAATCCCAGTTCCCGCACAAATTCTGGCAATGCTGCACTGATTAACATGAGGTATTCCAATCGCCTATTAAAAGAATAGACAAGGAACACTGACCATAACAAAACAAAATTTCCCGATATTGCAAACAGTAAGATAATGGATTTCCTTCTTTTTTCTATCTCTGGGTCACTTTGCCTCTCCCCACTTTTGTGGGTCCGAAGTCTCCTGCGGACTTTGCTCGAAACTAGAATGTGTTTCACGGTTATAACATTGAGCAGCAGAATCAACACGAAAGGAATAAACGGGGTTAAAATATAATGCAGAATTTCAACTATTGCCCAAGCTTGTGATTCGGAAACAGTGTAATGTACAAAACAAAACCAAGGATTATTATAGAAAGTATATGTATTCCTGTACATGAAATACCAAAAACTGTTCTTTATACTGAACACCACACTCACTGTACCGAGAACCACAGTTGCAGTTTTCTTGGTGCAGTATTTTATTCTCAGTTTCTGACCAGCAATGGCCACGAATCGGTCAAAGGTGAAAGCGACAGTGAACCAGACAGAACAGTCAGTGACTGCGTAAAGCAGGACGGCGTGGATATTACACACTCTAATGTGAGCCATGAACAGAAATTGATAGGAAAAACAGATAGGAATTTGCCACAATATGAGATCGATGATAATGACCAGGAGATCGGCTGCTGACATGCAAATAAGGTAACGTGTGACACATTTGGAAAGGCCACACCTTCCTCGAGACAGGATAAGAATCGTCAATAAATTCACTGTAAGGAAGAGAGAGACAATTAACTCATATTTCAGATTGAGAACAGGAGCAGCACATCTGTCAGATTTCTGTGGAATATTTGCTCCATCTATCAGAATCCACTTACCAACCAATCAACTCTATCTTCTTATACATCCTGAAGCATTCTCGCATCAGAGTTAGTAATTACTTTCAAGTTCACTTTTAATTTTTAAGTCTTTAAAAAAAGTAATTTGTCTCTTTTTTCAGCAACAATCATTAAATAATCATTTTACTGAAATATTATTTCAGTTCCAGTTATATCTTGTGATCTGCTCCATAATAAAAAAGCAGAGCAGGAAAAGGTGAAGTGTATTGGGCATTATTCCATGTTTCAGAGTTTATTTGTGATCTATTTGCCTGCGCAAATTTTCACAGAACAGCAACATTAAACACATGCAAAAGCCGCTTCCCATATATTTTCCTGATTCATCCTGTAATTCAGTTCAGAAAGCCGTCCGCCTGTTCCCATGAAGGGGAGCTGAAGATTGAATACATTTTCTGTGATTATCTCCGCATTTAATTAAACAGAGTTAAAACTATTGGGGCCATACACGCTGGCTGCTTTAAAGTATTTGTGATCAATGAGTCTTCTTTAGATCAAATATTACCTGTAATGTTTTCAGTGCATTGCCAGATACAGGCTACGAATGTTCCACAGAATGCCATCAGTAATTGTATTTCATGGATCGGGTGATAATGCAGTGAAATATTACTCACCAGTGACACCAACTGCAGCGAGGAGCGGGTAGTAAATTCTTTGGATGTCGTAAAATACCCAAAGAATACGAAGTTGAAGTGGAATAATCCAGAACATAGCAGGACTTCTTTGAGATCAAAAATCGCTGTCTGAACTGGTGATGATGTTCACGTAAACATTGCTACACACACTGTAAATATTACCTATTTATGAAGTAAGAAATGTCCCCAGAGAAACAATTAAATGAAGTGCTGACTGACATTAATCATAGTCACTGAACAAACAAGATGATACATATTTCTTGCGAAGTACATGTTTAATGAAAATGCTTTGCACTCATGTTGAACAATATTACCCAATGCCAACGTACATGTCCAACTAGTTCCATAAAAAGTGGAATATTGAATCACAAAATATTAATGATCTGAAGTAAAAGAAATTCAGATGTTTATCCAAAGAGAATGCAGAAGCAGAATTACTGCAAATTTACACTGCTGCTACTCAGCAAAATTCCACTTGTTGTTCCACTGTAGTCTGGAGTAAATGTATCATTATTAATTGTGTGGACCATGCTGGGTTTTCGGGTAGGAGATACTTGATGGATGTGGATATATCTGAGGTGGAGAGCAGGAAGCTGGAAGATGCAACTTGAAAGTGGCATTATTTGATATGCGTTTCTTGAGATTCTTCTTCAGAGTTTTACATCTCTGACATTTCCAGCTCTCTTACAAATTCATCCAACTGAAGATTAACCTTGTTTCTCCCTTCACAGAAGGTGTGAGGCATGTTTTCATTAAGTGAAGAATTTAACAAAAATTTATTCACTCCGTGACTGGGAATCATACCGGGAATCATTGTGTTGAATCCTGATCACCAGACCCTCAGGGAAGCTGAAGAGAGAGAGTTGATTATCTGTATATTCATTGTTTCATTTCAAATAAATTTCACTAAAAACACAGTCGCAATGAAGAATGATGGGAAGCATACAAACCAGGATTTGTACTTCAGTTAGAAAATTCCAATCCATCAACTTAACCCCTTGGCCGGGAATACAGACTCAATGTTTGTGATCCTTTTGCTCATTCCGCCTGTGTTTTCGTGTGTGCTCTCTACCGTGGCAACTTCAGCCCTTCCACAGAAGCTCCTTCACACCAACAAGTGTTCACACTTGCACTGTCACTTCTCTTTATTTCTGCGAGAAACAACACCGCAAACGCTCCTGTATTCAATCTAAGTTGTTGGACTTCAGCTGGAAGCACAAGAATTCAAATGCATTTTGGCAGCGATATGTTTTGAACACCACTGCTGCAGAATCTTAACACTGCATTTTAGAGTGTTTGGCCACCACGTTAAAATGTATCACACTCATGTTATTTACTGAGATATTTTCCTGAAATTTATTAAAAACTGCGGAACTAGGAAAGGCCATAGGTGCCTTGAGGCCACTCCTTCACTGGATCAGATAATCATGAACTGTGTAACAAACACAAATCACATCCACTCAGGAACACAATGAGCTGCCATGAAGTGCCGGTACCAGTTACACGGTGATTAATCACCTCTTCTTCCCCATCTCCTGCCAGAAATGACAAGAAAAAATCCTGCTGAATTTGTTCAGGATCTCCATTTCTAAAAGGACAACATATGAGGCGGGACTACGATTTCTGTCTTCAAAAAGGAAATGACTGATATTCATTCGGGGTTTTGATCTGAGCAATAAGTTCATTTCCTGACCGGTAGTTGCAGCTTGCTTTGTAATTAGCTTTACCCAAGCTCCTTTTGTTATTTGAAGTTTCACGCCAGGCCTCTTTCACCACATACAAGATTCTCCTGAAAAATGGCACCAGTGGTATGGCTAAGGTAATGACAACATACACCAGACACTCCACTAAAGTTATCACTTTTGCTTCTGACGGTTTGAAACTAGAAAGGAATATTTCCAAATGATTTGCATTGCACCATGAGGTAAAAGTTTCATAACTCAGCGCAAGTATAAATGGTTAAACCTGTTTTTTTTTTTAACCAGATTTTACCTTGAATGACCATTTTTATCATCAGCACTTTGCAGCTTCTCACTGGCCTTTTCTTTCTGAGTTTGTTGTTGAACTGTTGCATACGTGACATTTTTAGCACTGAAGTAAACTTGTGAACCTCTTCAGTTGATTCGAACAGATTTACTTTCAATATGAGAGAAAATCAGATTATTTTTTAATCATTTGCTGAGCGCAAAGTACCTTCCTTTCCTGTGTGACAATTGAAACAGATCATCAATGCTGACATAATGAAGGACCTGTGCATCCCGGACACTCTCTCTTCCACATTCCTCCTTCGGGAATAAAGGATACAAAACTCTGAGATCTTGCATCAGCCCTTTCAAGAACAACTTCTTCCCTGCTGCCATCAGACTTTTAAATTGACCTGCCTTGCACCAAGTCGACCTTTCTCTACACTCTAGCTGTGACTGTAACAATACATTCTTCACTTTCTCGTTTCCTTCTCGATGAACAGTATGTTTTGTCTCAACAGCGCATAAGAAACAATTCTTTTTATTGTATGTTAGCACATGTGACAATAATAGATCAAATCAAAGCAAAACAAAAGAGATGAACACAAACCACAGAACTCCCCGGATAACTGTGAAGTGTGATTTTCAAACCAACTTATCGTATATCCGATTTTCGCTTTATTTTCATTTCGGATCCATTCCACCAGAGACACGATTCTCCTTCAAAATGTCCTATTTAGATTTGTGTGGCAGTTTCTTGTGGGTTTTGTTCTCGTATACCAACGGAAGCTCATAAAGCCATATTGTTGTCACACTTGCTGTTGCCACCGCATTGAATGATCCAATAGTTGATCAGAATCTCAGAACAGCAGATTGTAATGCTCCATTACAAGATGAGAATCTGAGAACGGTAGACTGTATTGTTCCAATAATGGATCAGAATCTCAGGACAACAGGTTGTAATGATTGTAATGTTTCAATAATGGATCAGAATCTGAGAACAATAAACGGTTCAGAAACGTAGAAAGTGAGAGAAATTCCCACCTAGAAATCCCGCCAGAAGCGGAAGTAAAATTAAATAAAATAAAAATAAAATTTATAAAGAGGCAATTAGTGGAACTGCGCATGTGCTGTAGTATTTTCCCAGCGTACACCGCACTTTGTGATTGTTAAAAAGAGACGTAATTAAAAAAAAAAGAAATGATATTCCGAATGGAGAAGCAACCGAAAGTCTGACGGGTGAGGATGTGAATAATAATCGTCAAGATTTAAAATATTAAAAGATTAAAATGGGCGCATGTGCGGCTGTGGAATTCCCCCAGAGTGCAGCGCGCAGGATGCCGTCTCGCCTGGCAACGCAAGATGGCCGCCGGCCGTATCCCCTGGCAACGCAAGTTGGCCGCTGGTCATCTCCCTGGCAACGCAAGATGGCCGCTGGCGGTGGGTGTGATTGTGGCGCAGGCGCAGTGAAGTCCTGCCTGCAGCCCATTGTCCAGATTGCCCCCCAGTGGATGTGGTGGGGATGGTGCAGCAGATGGAGCAACAATCCCAGTTTCAATGGGGGGAGAGAAGCTGCAATGCTGCTCCCTGTTGTTCACTCCTCTCCCCAGTTTCAGCATTGCAGAGTGTTTAAACAAGAGGGTGCATTGTCAGAACAGCACCTAGACCTGCAGTTTAAGTTTATTTATTAGTGTTACTAATATGTCAGCTTACATTAGCACTGCAATGAAGTCACAGTGAAAATCCCCCAGTTGCCACACTCTGTGCCTGTTCAGGTCTATTCAAGAATTTAGCATGACCAATGCATCCTAACGAGCACGTCTTTCAGATTGTGGAAGGAAACCAGAGCACCAGGAGTAAACCCACACAGACATGGGGAGAATGCACAAATTCTATATAGCTGGTGACCCAAACCGGGAATCGAACCTGGCTTCCTTGCTGTTCTTTGCACGAATCACAAAAAACTAATAAGCAGGTAAAGCAAGTAATTAGGAAAGCTATCATTTGAAGGGAATTGGTTACATAAATATGGAGGTTATGCTTCAGTTATCCAGAGCACCAGTGAGACCAGATCTGAAGTATTGTGTACAGTATTGGTCATCTTGTTTAAGCAAGGATGTAAATGCATTGGAAGCAGTCAATTGACCAGACTAATGCCAGAAATGTGTGGACTATGGGTAAAACTTGAATAGGCTCGACTTGTGTCTGCTGGAGTTTAAAGAGTGAGAGAAATTTGATCAAAACATAGAAGATTCTGAAGGGTCTTGACAGATTGGTTGGAGAGGATGTTTCTTCTTGTGTGAGAATCCAAAGATAGAGGTTCCTGTTTTTAAAAAAAGTTCACACATTTAAAACAGAGGAGGTGAAATATTTTCTTTCAGAGGGTCATGAACATCTGGAATGCTCTTCAAAAAAGGCAGTGGGAGCAGAATCTTTGAATATTTTTAAGGCTGATATAGATAGGTTCTTGGCAATAGATTATTGGGGGTAGGCAGGATGTAGATGTAAAGTTACTATCAGATCAGCCGTGATCTGATTAAATGATGGAGAAGACTCAAGGGGTCAAATAGTCGAATTCTGCTCCTTGTTCCATGAAGACATTAGCAGTGAGATACAATTCAAAGTATGAATGTCTCAGCCTGTTGTTTGACTGTAGGAATGCTCATGTTTAGTAGTTTGTAGCTTAGTCATGTGTAATGATCACGTAATTGAAGCTTATTAACCAATTAAACTTATGTGAAATTCTGCTTAATTATAATATATTAGTATCATGTCACTGGCTTTGTCTGTAATTGCATTTTCATTTGACAAGTGTAATATATCACATGATCCTTAGCTGATGTAAATTTAAAATTTTATACTTTAATTACAGAGTCCTGTGGATCCCATCAACTCTGGATAAGCTAAGATCTGGAACTGTGAACTCATCAGCCATTGACAATAACAGTTATATTTGAGTTTCAGGCATATTGTGTGAAGAAATCAGCTGTGAAGGTTCAAACTTCAGCACGGTGTCGTAAATTAGTTTAAACTTTTAACTTGTAATATCTTGAAAGAAGCACTCACTTTCTTTCACACTCTATAACTATATTTAGTTTGAAAAACTAAAGGTTTCAGTTTAATTTTTATAGCTCAGAAGTTATTCTGATTCATTAGTTTTGAACTTTTATTAATTGAATATATTATATTGTATTTATACGTGTTTCCTGCTATTTCACCTTTTGCATACTGATTTAATGCCCACTTTCTTTGGATTTTAGATCTGAAAGAACTTCATAATTTCTGTATTAGTTTAAGATTGTGTGTCACTTTGTGTCCTTTCAATTAACTGTGTTCCAAGCTCTGGCAACCACTACAAAAACCAGCAAGCACTTTCTTTAGCCAAGATATACTGATAGTCACCAGCCCCAGTGAGAACTCGAAAGGTTTCTACACATCAATTAGACGTTTGAGATACTGAACCCAAATGTTAACCATTAGGATTTGATACCATAAGCTTTCTTATTTCAAATAAGCGGACAAAGAAGCTCCATTATCTGAGTATAAAGCTCAGTTTAATGAAATCACAGAAAAGACATCTGGGACAAACTCTGAAAGTAACTGACACATTAGAGAACCAATCGCAAAATTACAGGAAATGGTCAGTTAATGACCATTAACATTAAAAACCAATCAGAAACTGATTACTCGCCACTTAAATAAATCAGGGACTGATTATGCAAACTAGAGTTCAGGAACACCACGGATCATGTACAGGGGCTGTGTCTAGAAATGGTTAATAAGCATCAGCTTTCAGCTGCCCAGTTCACAGCTCAGAAAAGCTGAGTAGGAAGAAGATAGACAACAGTCAACAGAACAAGAAACAGTGTCACAGTCGGCTGGAGGGTGTGGGCCAGTGTTACAAAGTGAACTGACTGCTTCCACTGCCTTTGTTAAGTTTTGCATTTTGTACTTGTGTGATTAAGTGAGTAAAATCTGTAAAGCTGTAACAATGTTTGCACCCAGTATGGTCCTGTAGCTAGTTGTAAATGAAAGTTCCTTTTAGATCAGCTCCCAACTAAATCCAACAATTGTCACTGATTTTAAGTCTTACATTTAAGTTGAGGTGAACCCACGTATTTCAGAAAATCTCTGTCAACTTTGGCACAAACCCCCAGCTGTTAGCCAGGAATTCTTTGTAGGATTAACTTGGGAACAGTTTTGCTTTTATCATTTCTGGAACCTAGGTCAATGTGGAGTGGTCATTGACTCTTCACTACCAATGTGACACAACTGAGTAGCTTGCTCGGATTGAGAGCTGTGAATCTAGAGTTTTACCTCTGTTCCGCAGAACAAGTAACTATACTCTGTCTGTATTATAGCAGTGCTGTAATAAAGTCAGTTAAAGACAATCTGCTGAGACCAATATTATCCCTTACCCAACCTCCCTACAAACAGAACACTGCTCATTATCACATTGCTGTTGAGCTTTACCCCACTGAGACAAATATTACCCCTCACTCAATCTCCCCAAAAACAGAACACTGCCCTGAATCACATTGCTGTTTGTGGATGATGACTGTGCACTGAGATGCCCTGAGGTTGTGTAAGGTGCTATAGAAATGCAAATTCTTTTCAGCACAGTTACTGTACTTTGCAGCAACATCATCAAGCCCAGTGTCATGATGAACAAATTTCAGTCCTGAATCTGATGAACAGAATCAGAGCAGAGCTGTTATCTGTGAACTCGCTGGTGTTTCACCAGATTGGACGATTCGATAAATCTCTTCCCGCACTTGGAGCAGGTGAACGGCCTCTCCCCAGTGTGAATGCGCTGGTGTGTCAGCAGGTGGGATGATCGTGCAAATCCCTTCCCACACTCAGGACAGGTGAACGGCCTCACCTCAGTGTGAATTTGTTGGTGTGTCAGCAGGTTGGAGGACTGAGTGAATCCCTTCCCACACTTAGAGCAGATGAATGGCCTCTCCCCAGTGTGAACTCGCTGGTGTACAGTGAGATGAGATGATCGCCTGAACCCAGTCCCACAGTGTGAGCACTTGAACGGTCTCTCCTCAGTGTGAACAAACTGATGGGACATCAGTTCACCACAACTTTTAAAGCACTTCTCACACTCTGGATATTTAAAAGGTCTCTTGTCAGTGTGAACTCGTTGGTGTGTCTGAAGCTGGGTTGCTGTCCTGAAACTCTTCCCACACTTTGAGCAGCTGAACATTGTGTACTCGGTGTGAATGCGCTGGTGCTCCCTCAGTCCGTGAGGGCTTTTAAAGCTCTTCTTACAATTGGAGCATTGAAACTCCCTCTTGTCAGTGTGAACTTGCTGGTGTTTCAGTAGGTGGGACAAGCGAGTGAATCCGTTTCCACACACCGAGCAGGTGAACGGCCTCTCCCCGGTGTGGAGTCGCTCATGCAGCTGAAGACAGATAAACTGAGTGAATCTCTTCCCACATATGGAACAAATGAAAGGCCTCTCCCCGCTGTGTCTGCGTCGATGAATTTCCAGCTCAGATGGGGATCTGAATCTCTTTCCACAGTCCACACATTTCCACGGTTTCTCCCTGGCATGAACGGTGCTTTTTGCTTCCATGTTCAAAGGCCGATGATATTCAAGTCCTGACGAATCGAGTGACTCTGTCAGATTGTGATGTTTAGTTTGACTTTCCTGACTGTGAACCTTTCAAATAATCTGTAAAATGAATTTAAGACAGAATCAAGGATATATAAAAGAGAATTCAGAGAAACATAAAGGCAGGTTGTAAAATTGAGCTAAATTAATCTCATAATTTGAGGGGCCAGCGCCAGGAAAAAGTGACCCTGAAAACTGCTGGCATCTCATAAAAACCCAACTGGTTCACTAACGTTCCTAAGGGAAGGGAAACTGCCACCCAGTCTGGGCTTACACAAGACTCTGTTTCCATGGGAGGAGGGAGAGAGGCAAAGGAGACGGTAAAGGAAATGATCTTCATAGATCTGCAACTGAATTTGAATTTCAAAATAATCACCCAAACCTATAACTCCAAACACTGGAAAGACAAGAGCAGCTGGTATCTGGGAAAACCATCACCTCCAAGACCCACACCAGCAAGTTCAGACTGGGGAGAGACCAGACTCCTCCACGTGCGAGAAGATATATTCAATCATCTAATCAGCTGACACACCAGTGAGTTCAGCAGTGATTACTGGGGTTGGATTCTGCTGTTGTTGCTGCTGTTAATGACATTCGAAACTGAACTTTGTTCATTCTGATCATTTGGGTTTGTTTCTATTGATGTATAATTTCTGTAACTCTTTAATATGTTTAATATTCTGTAACTTACCTTGTAATCCTTACTCTTCTAATAAAATAGCTTTCTTTGTTTGATAGCAAATGTGATTTATTTGTAATTTTTTCAGCTGTGTCAGAGCAGAGGAATAACCTCTCCCCAGTGTGAATTTACTGCTGTGCTGTGAGGTGAGATCATCACCTGAACTCAGTCCTAAAGTGAGAGCAACTTTTGTCAGTGTGGACACATTGATAGGATAACACTTCCCTGAAACTTTTGCAACTCTTCTCGTAGTCTGGGCAATTACAAAATCACTCCAGACTGTGAACACGTTTGTGTGTCATACGGTGGGATGGCTGAATGAATTATTTCCATCTCTGGAGCATTTGAACAATCTCCCGTCAGTGTGAATATGTTGGTGAGCCAACAGGTTGGTTGATGGGAGAGAAATCAGTCCAACACACGGAGCCAGTGAATGGCCTCGGCCCACTGTGACTGCACGATGAGCTTCCAGCTCAGACGAGTAACTCAGTCCCTCATCACTGTCCTCACTCTTACATGGTTCCTCCCCAGGATGTTTATATTTGTAGCTCCTGAGGCCAAATGATCAGCTGAAGCCTCATCCACAAAGAGAACAGCTTTACCCACTATAAACATTGTTTTATTCTTCAATGTTTAAAGTCTGAATTGTAATCAATTTACCGTTAACTGGGAAGCTCTGTCAGGTCCTCATGTGATGTTTGTTTGAAGGTTCCTGACTGCAAATCCTCCTCTTCTAAGACTCTGTGACACTGAGGGTAAAACAGAGAAAAAAGTGAAAGAGAATCCACAAAAACACAAAGACAGGTTCTGAAACTGAGCTGAATGGATCTGGTGATTTGTGGGGTTGGCACAAGGGAAAAATGAATGTAAAAATCGCTGGAGTATCATAAAAACCCACTGATTCACTGATGTCTGGCAGGGAAAGGACTGAATATCACCCATTCAATAGAATCATGGATGTTTTGACATTTCTCATGTTCACTTTCTTACTCTTTCCCTGTAAATCTGATTTCCTTCCTGATCAAAAATATACACAAAGTCCCTGCCCCCATAGCTCTCTGTGGTAAGGAATTGCAAAGACTCTCAACCCTCTGGGAGAAGAAATTGCTCCTGATCTGTGTATTAAATTAGCACCTTTTGTGCTGAGACTGTGCCCTCTAGTCCTAGACTTTCCTATGAGAGGAAACATCCGCTCAGCATTTATCTTGTCAAGTCCCTTAAGAATCCAATATGCTTCAATAAGATCACCTCTCATTCTTCTAAACTCCAATCAGGAGAGTCCCAATCTGTTTAACCTTTCCGCAGAAAACAATCCCTCCGGGTTTCCTCCGGATGTCTCCCACAGTCCCAAGATGTGCAGGTTAGGTGGATTGGCCATGCTAAATTGCCCCTTCTTATTAGGGAGACTAGCTTGGTTAACTGCATGAGGTTATGGGGAAAGGGCTTCGGTGGGATTATGATGGGTGCAGACTCTATGGGCCAAATGGCCGCCTTCGGCACTGTAGAGATTATTTGATTGATTGAGGCTAAGGATTTGGGGATGTTACTGAGATTGACATAGTTGATTTTGGTGATGTTGTGGATATGTGGTGTAAAAATTTGAATTTCTATCCTGTGCTGATAGTAATGACTTTTTACGGTATGTCAGAAGGTGAGGATTTACAGAATGAAAATCAAAAGAAATGTCACCTTAACATCTGACAGAGTCACTCAGTATCATCCAGAGGAAGAAATATTTCTCTGCTCTGTTCATTCATTCTGTCTCTGGAGTTGATGATAAAAAAGGCAGCTGTCATTACAGGGAGCGGCCGCTGGATGGTGCAGTGAGTCCATCACTGAAGGCTCTTGAGTTCAGACAGTCTGGGGGTAAAATCCCAGTCTGGGGGTAAAATCCCAGTCTGGGGGTAAAATCCCTGTCTGGGGGTAAAATCCCTGTCTGGGGGTAAAATCCCTGGCTGGGGGTAAAATCCCTGGCTGGGGAAAGGAGGAGGGAAAGGGGAAAATACAGCAATGGACTTTACAGAAAGGAGTTCAGCAGAGTCTGAGAACTGAAATACAGACCACAATGTTCTCCCTTACAGGTGTGGAAATGATCAACTAAAGAACATTTTGCTGATAGTTGGCCGAGAGCAGATATTGGATTTGTGTTAGACAAACATGTTAATAACCAGCTGAAGGCAATCTCCGAAATTCAACCCAGGACAACGAATAGATGAATCATTCAAATTGCTACATTTTCGATAATCCTTCAAAGTTTACCTCCATTATAATATTTATCTTATTTGTTTTGCAAAGTTAGTGTCGAATCTGATTCCATCACTCTTTAATCTGTTCACAATTGTTCTTCTGTCTTCCTTTCAAATCATAGATCTTAGGCACTGGTTACTAACGCTTCTGCAAATTTTAAAAAAAGGGTCCCTCTTTAGTTATCCCACTGACACGATTTTGAACACGTTCATTAAACGTACTCAGAGGAGGTGGAGAGTGATACCGGGAGAGAAAGGAGAGTTACAACGAGAATGAAAGAATGGGCGTTGGTAAATACAACCTTAGCAACAAAGAAATTACAAAGAAAGCGACATGATCAAATAATGAAAGGTTTCAAGCCAACATTTCCTGCCTTCAGAGAACAGAACAAGCTCAGTGAAACATCCACTGACCATCGAGTTACGTCCGGGAAAGGGAACAGTAAACAGATCACTACTGGCTCATTTGTAAATGTCACCGTAATGTGATCTGTGTGACTCTGCCCAGATTCTGTGGGCAGATATAAACCATATTGACAGATGTTGGTACCAGATTGGGCCCCTGGATTTATTTTGTGCTCAAAACTGAGATGGGCAGTTTGGAAATTGCAGAAGAGAAACAAGAAGTTCTATTAAATGAGAAAGAAGCAGGTGGTGCCTGTTTAATGTTATCACCTTGAACAGTCTTCCTGCCTGTGAACTCACCCTGAAACCATCAAGAACAGCTACTCAGATTGCTGCGGGTTTCAGCATTGCATTCACATCCATTCCCATTTTAAACAAGAAACGAAATGACAACATTTGTGTTTTAACACATTAATTGAAGGGGACTGAACACTGACTAGTTGAACAGAGGGAACATTCAAACAATTTTTTTTTTCCGACAGAGTTATTCTAAAATAGAACATATTCAGTGCGTTAGTGGTTGTGTGAGAGAAAGCGCGGCCAGACGTGAAGTGAGTAACCTGGCCTTTTTCTGGCACTGAATTTTCCTCTGATTACATTTGTGACACACCTTTTTTTTAGCCATAAAATGCCATAAGCAAAACCATGAACATTGTTTTCTACCAGCTGCCAGGTGCGACTTTTTGGCACCTGTATATGTGAGTTAATGGAACCAGAGGAAGAAGAGAGGTCGTTTGATTTTGGTACATTCTGGGACACAGAAAGAGAGAACAGAAGTTCAGTCAGTTAATTGAAAGATGCATTACCTCGGCAGCGGAGTGGCCAGATGTACATTACATTCAAGGACACCTAAGGCAAATCATTACTTTTAGGTTTTGACTGAAACATAGGGTCTGCAAGTTAATACTCCATAATGTATTATATATAATATGCTTAAAGACATTTGCAGTTATTGGGCTGATGATGGAGTAACATTAAAGGAATTGGACAAGTTTTCAAGAAGCCCAGGCCAATGATGTGGGGACAGGGGTCTGTATCTAATCATGGCAATTCGTCAATTTGAAATACATGCTAATAGCAACCAGGGAAATCCCTCTAATTCTCCAGTGAAGAAAATCTGCCACCCTGACCGTTGTCACCATGGTGTTACTACAAGATGGGCAGTAATACGGCTGACCATTCACTGCCTTCTCGAATGTCATAGCAAAACATTCAGCAGAAGAACAATTAGCGACAAGGAAGAAATATTTTTCATGACAGCGAGCCCATATTCCGTGGAAAAATAATGAGAAATAAAACACGCATATGCACGTTTATATACCCTTTGTCTGAATTACCTCACACAATCTACCTGCATATCTTTCTGTCCATCCATCACAATATCCTGAGGTGTTCGAGAAATTATTATTGTTGCCAGAGAATCTGCACAGCGTAATTGTTGGAGAATATGGCTTTCAAAAAAAATTGCTTGAATTGTAGTTCCGTCAATAGCCTGACCCTTGTGCTTGTTTGGAGTTTGTCTATTTGCACATCTCCACTTTGTATCTTTACTTGTTCATGCGTTCATGTATATTTTGTTTAAATGTGCAACCGTGGGTCTGTGTATTTTAATCCAGCTCCCAGAGAGTTTAAAATCCTGCATCTGTCTCTCTGGTTGAAGACACATTTACAGCACTTATCAGACAGAAACTTCATCTCATTCTTTCCCTCCCCTCCCCCAGCAAGTGCTTCTAATGTTCAAAACAAAATCGAAACGCTTGCTTTTGCATCTCTGGTGTCTGGTGAGTCATTAAGCACAGGGAACACACACACATTCAGATACCCGGACAGACAACAACAGACAGATTCCATTGTAAATCAGAAGTGGGATTTGTAAATGAGGCAACGAATAACTTTGCAAGAAATTGTTTCAGTTGAAGCAAATGAAGGAAAAGGGAACTTGGCAAGAATCAACAAAGGGAGCAAACCTGTAGCAGATGGTGAACAAGTTGTACAATCCGTATTCAGAGCTCTCTGACAGTGCAGAGCTGCGAGTTCCTTTAAATCCATCTTCTCTCAGCTCCCAGTGCTGGTGATGTGAAGCTGAAATGGGGAGGAGGGGAGAGAGCCTTGGGATAAACCATTTGCCTGGTGCTCACTAACCCACACACACACACACACACCCCCCACACACTCAGAGACAGGTTGGTGTTGGACTGGACCATACCTGGAGGAGGTGTGTCCAGGTGAGGTGTAGGAGATGTGGTTGGATGGGGGTTTGATTGGGAAGGTGTGGACAGTTTGTGTGTGACTCAGTGAGGTTATAAAAAGGCTGGGGATGCTTTGTTCTGTCTCTGTCTCCACGTGGCTGGGTAAGTATCAGGTAAGCTGTGTCTCTGTGAGTGAGGGAGTCAGTGTGTGTGTGTGTGCAGCATGGAGTTCCAGCTCTGAGATTTTAACCCCCCTCCCCTTTACCCAGCACAAAGCCCCTGGCCCAGGATCTGTCTCCCCCCCCATGGGAGAGGGGATGGAAGGAGTTTGAGAGATCACCGGGGGAAAACATGTGCGATGGTGAGTATGAACCTCTTCACTTTCTTTCCCTCTCTAACTTTTCTCTGTCTCTCTCTCAATCTTTCTCCTTAAATCGTTCTCTCTCTGTCTCTGAATCTTTCTCAAACTTTCTCTCTCGATCCATCTGTCTCAATCTTGTTTTTTCTCTCGCAATCTTTGTCTCTCTCACTCTCTCTCTCGCAATCTTTCTCTCACTCTCTCTCTCGCAATCTTTGTCTCGGTCACAAGCTTTCTGTCTTTTTTCTCTGACTTTTTTTCTCTCTGCCTCTCTCTTTCCCTCTCTGTCCCTTTCTTTCCCTCTCTGTCTCTCTCTTTCCCTCTCTGTCTCTCTCTTTCCCTCTCTGTCTCTCTCTTTCCCTCTCTGTCCCTTTCTTTCCCTCTCTGTCCCTTTCTTTCCCTCTCTGCCTCTTTCTTTCTTTCCCTCTCTGCCTCTTTCTTTCTTTCCCTCTCTGTCTTTCTTTCCTTTCCCTCTCTGTCCCTCTCTGACTCTTTCTTTCCCTCTCTGTCTCTCTCTGTCCCTCTCTCTCTCTTTCTTTCCCTCTCTGTGTCTTTCTTTCCCTCTCTCTCTCTTGTCTTTCTTTCTCTCTCTCTTGTCTTTCTTTCCCTTTCTCTCTCTGTCCCTTTCTTTCCCTCTCTGTCTCTGTCTTTCTTTCCCTTTCTCTCTCTGTCTTTCTTTCCCTCTCTCTCTGTCTTTCTTTCCCTCTCTCTCTTGTCTTTCTTTCCCTCTCTCTCTCTTGTCTTTCTTTCCCTCTCTCTCTTGTCTTTCTTTCCCTCTCTCTCTTGTCTTTCTTTCCCTCTCTGTCTCTTTCTTTCCTCTTTCCCTCCCTGTCCCTCTCTTTCCCTCCCTGTCCCTCTCTTTCCCTCCCTGTCCCTCTTCTGCCTCTTTCTTTCCCTCTCTCCCTTTCTTTCCCTCTCTGTCCCTTTCTTTCCCTCTCTGTCCCTTTCTTTCCCTCTCTGTCCCTTTCTTTCCCTCTCTGTCCCTTTCCCTCTCTCTCTGTCCCTTTCTTTCCCTCTCTGTCTCTTTCTTTCCCTCTCTGTCCCTTTCTTTCCCTCTCTGTCCCTTTCTTTCCCTCTCTGTCCCTTTCTTTCCTTTCCCTCTCTGTCTCTCTCTTTCCCTCTCTGTCCCTCTCTTTCCCTCTCTGTCCTTCTTTCTTTCCCTCTCTGCCTCTTTCTTTCTTTCCCTCTCTGCTCTTTCTTTCTTTCCCTCTCTGTCTTTCTTCCTTTCCCTCTCTGTCCTCTCTCTTTCCCTCTCTCTCTCTTTCTTCCCTCTCTCTCCTTTCTTTCCTTCCTCTCTTTTTCCTCTCTCTCTCTTCTTTCCTCTCTTGTCTTTCTTTCCCTCTCTCTCTCTTGTCTTTCTTTCCCTCTCTCTCTCTTGTCTTTCTTTCCCTCTCTCTCTCTTGTCTTTCTTTCCCTCTCTCTCTCTTGTCTTTCTTTCCCTCTCTCTCTCTTGTCTTTCTTTCCCTCTCTCTCTCTTGTCTTTCTTTCCCTCTCTCTCTCTTGTCTTTCTTTCCCTTCTCTCTCTCTTGTCTTTCTTTCCCTTTCTCTCTCTGTCCCTTTCTTTCCCTCTCTGTCTCTTCTTTCTTTCCCTTTCTCTCTCTGTCTTTCTTTCCCTCTCTCTCTCTTGTCTTTCTTTCCCTCCCTCTCTGTCCCTTTCTTTCCCTCCCTGTCCCTCTCTTTCCTCCCTGCCTCTCTTTCCTCCTGCCTCTCTTTCCCTTCTCTGTCCCTTCTCTTTCCCTCCCTCTTTCTGTCCTCTCTTTCCCTCCTGTCCCTCTCTTTCCCTCCTGTCCCTCTCTTTCCCTCCTGTCCCTCTCTTTCCTCTCTCTCTGCTCTTTCTTTCCCTCTGTCTCTTTCTTTCCCTCTCTTTCCCTCCCTGTCCCTCTCTTTCCCTCCCTGTCCCTCTCTTTCCCTCCCTGTCCCTCTCTTTCCCTCCCTGCCTCTTTCTTTCCCTCCCTGCCTCTCTCTTTCCCTCTCTGCCTCTCTCTTTCCCTCTCTGTCTCTTTCTTTCCCTCTCTGTCTCTTTCTTTCCCTCTCTGTCCCTTTCTTTCCCTCTCTGTCTCCTTTCTTTCCCTCTCTGTCCCTTTCTTTCCCTCTCTGTCTCCCTCTCTGTCTCCCTCTCTTTCCCTCTCTGTCTCCTCTCTTTCCCTCTCTGTCTTTCTTTCCCTCTCTTTCCCTCTCTGTCCCTCTCTTTCCCCAGGCCCTCTTTATTCCCTCCCTCTGACCCCTCTCTTCCTCACTGCTCAAACCTGTCTCTTTCTTTCCCTCCCTGCCTCTTTGCAGCTAAGTCTCTTTGCCTCCCTGCCTCTCTCTTTGCCTCCCTGCCTCTCTCTTTGCCTCCCTGCCTCTCTCGTTCCCTCCCTGTCCCTCTCGTTCCCTCCCTGTCCCTCTCGTTCCCTCCCTGTCCCTCTCGTTCCCTCCCTGTCCCTCTCGTTCCCTCCCTGTCCCTCTCTTTCCCTCTCTGTCTCTGTCCCGCCTCCCTGCCTCTCTCTTTGCCTCCCTGCCTCTCTCTTTGCCTCCCTGCCTCTCTCGTTCCCTCCCTGTCCCTCTCGTTCCCTCTCTGTCCCTCTCGTTCCCTCCCTGTCCCTCTCGTTCCCTCTCTGTCCCTCTCGTTCCCTCCCTGTCCCTCTCTTTCCCTCTCTGTCTCTGTCCCCCTCCCTGCCTCTCTCTTTCCCTCCCTGCCTCTCTCTTTCCCTCCCTGCCTCTCTCTTTCCCTCCCTGTCCCTCTCTTTCCCTCCCTGTCCCTCTCTTTCCCTCTCTGTCCCTTTCTTTCCCTCTCTGTCTCTGTCTTTTCTTTCCCTCTCTCTTTCTTTCCCTCTCTCTCTTTTCTTTCCCTCTCTCTCTTCTTTCTCTCTTTCCCTCCCTGTCCCTCTCTTTCCCTCCCTGTCCCTCTCTTTGCCTCCCTGCCTCTCTCTTTGCCTCCCTGCCTCTCTCTTTGCCTCCCTGCCTCTCTCTCTCTCTCTCTGTCCCTCTCTTTCCCTCTCTGTCTCCCTCTCTTTCCCTCTCTGTCTCCCTCTCTTTCCCTCTCTGTCTCCCTCTCTTTCCCTCCCTGTCTTTCTTTCCCTCCCTGTCCCTCTCTTTCCCTCCCTGTCCCTCTCTTTCCCCAGGCCCTCTTTAATGTCCCCCCCTCTGAGCCCCTCTACTTCCTCACTGCTCAAACCTAAGTCTCTTTCTTTCCCTCCCTGCCTCTTTGCAAGAGACTAAGTCTCTTTCCCTCCCTGCCTCTCTCTTTCCCTCCTGCCCTCTCTTTCCCTCTTTCTTTTCCCTCCCTGCCTCTCTCTTTCCCTCCCTGCCTCTCTCTTTCCCTCCCTGCCTCTCTTTCCCTCCCTGCCTCTCTCTTTCCCTCCCTGCCTCTCTCTTTCCCTCCCTGCCTCTCTCTTTCCCTCCCTGCCTCTCTCTTTCCCTCCCTGCCTCTCTCCTTCCCTCCCTGCCTCTCTCCTTCCCTCCCTGCCTCTCTCCTTCCCTTCTGACTTTTTTAAAAGAGGACCCCTGGCCCTCTTTAATGTTCCCCCCTCCCCCAGGCCCTCTTTAATGTCCCCCCCTCTGAGCCCCTCTACTTCCTCACTGCTCAAACCTAAGTCCCTCCACTTAAACCCCTCTAACCCTCCCCTCTGCCTCCTTCCCTGATCCTCTCTGCCAAATCTTCACCCCACCACGCTCAAAGGCACCCACAGCCAAATCCCCCGGGATGCCGAGGAGACAGGACCCAGCAAACCACTGAATAGATATGCTGGGTGGAGGGAATGGGAATTCCACAAGTGGAGACAGCTCACATCACAAGGAGTGGGAGTTCACTACTACCACGATGACAGAATTTCAAACAGTTGGATGAAGGCTGCATACCAGCTGAAGTCCCATCGCCTGGTAAATAACATGCTACTCCGGTGCAACCTATACCCGACGAGGGTGACCCTGTCAAGAGGGAACCCCTCTGCCACAAAGACCTGTCGAAGGTGTGGGACAGGTCTTGAAACACTCGGTCACATTTCAGGCTTTTGCCCATTCGTGAAAAACTGCCGGATCAAACGCCATAATAAGATCCTGGACCAACTTCATAAGTATGTTGGAAAATACGGCTGGACATCATACCTGGAGCCAAGGCTCATTGCCAAGGACGGCAGCCTCTGGAAGCCGGACATCGTCTTCAAGAGGGAAAAAGATCAGCAGGTAGCGGTGGTGGATGTGACAGTCCGGTTTATGTCGACTGTCTCACTCAGTCGTTTCGCCATGATCTTTGTAAATAGGCGCAGCAGCATTGGACCGATGGTAATTGGTCGCCAGTTGTCAATGTTTTTAAGGCGTTCCCTGTCCTCGCATTTTGGGATCAGGACCGTTCGACTCTGTTTCATACAGAGAGGGATCGTCTTTGAAGCCAGCCACAAGGAGAAGAGACGAGGTATGCGGGTTTCGTAGGCCTCGTGTATCTTCCGGATGTCCTCCAATTTCTGCCCATCCGGTCCAGGCGCGCTATCCTCCTTTATGCCCTTGATGGCCTGGGTGACCTCCTCTTCGGTGATTGGCTTCATCAACTCACCGTTATCTGTATTCCCATTGTACGCTTGGAATTTATTGATATTTGCCTTATTGTTCTGACTGGAGAGTTTCTCCCGAAACTCTCTCTTTCCCTCTCTGCCTCTCTCTTTCCCTCTCTGCCTCTCTTTCTTTCCCTCTCTGCCTCTCTTTCTTTCCCTCTCTGTCTCTCTTTCTTTCCCTCTCTGTCTCTCTTTCTTTCCCTCTCTGTCTCTCTTTCTTTCCCTCTGTCTCTCTTTCTTTCCCTCTCTGTCCCTCTCTTTCCCCTCTGTCCCTCTCTTTCCCTCTCTGTCTCTTCCTTTCCCTCTCTTTCCCTCTCTGTCTCTCTCTTTCCCTCTCTGTCCCTCTCTGTCTCTCTCTTTCCCTCTCTGTCTCTCTCTTTCCCTCTCTGTCTCTCTCTTTCCCTCTCTGTCTCTCTCTTTCCCTCTCTGTCTCTCTCTTTCCCTCTCTGTCTCTCTCTTTCCCTCTCTGTCTCTCTCTTTCCCTCTCTGTCCCTTTCTTTCCCTCTCTGTCCCTTTCTTTCCCTCTCTGTCTTTCTTTCCTTTCCCTCTCTGTCTTTCTTTCCTTTCCCTCTCTGTCTTTCTTTCCTTTCCCTCTCTGTCTCTCTCTTTCCCTCTCTGTCTCTCTCTTTCCCTCTCTCTGTCTCTCTCTTTCCCTCTCTCTGTCTTTCTTTCCCTCTCTCTCTCTTTCTTTCCCTCTCTCTGTCTTTCTTTCCCTCTCTCTCTTTCTTTCTTTCCCTCTCTCTCTTTCTTTCTTTCCCTCTCTGTCTCTCTCTTTCCCTCTCTGTCTCTCTCTTTCCCTCTCTGTCTCTCTCTTTCCCTCTCTGTCTTTCTCTCTTTCCCTCTCTTTCCCTCTCTGTCCCTCTCTTTCCCTCTCTGTCCCTCTCTTTCCCTCTCTGTCCCTCTCTGTCTTTCTTCTGCCTCTTTCTTTCCCTCCCTGTCTTTCTTTCCCTCCCTGCCCTTCTTTCCCTCTCTTTCCCTCCCTCCCTGCCCCTCTTTCCCTCCCTGCCCCTCTTTCCCTCCCTGCCCCTCTCTTTCCCTTCTGACTTTTTTTAGGCCCCCCTCCCCCAGGCCCCTCTTTATGTCCTCTGTGCCCCTCTCTTCCTCTCTGCTCCCTAAGTCCCTCCACTTAAACCCCTCTATCCCTCCCCACTGTCACATCTCTCTCTGCCTCCTTCCCTGATCCTCTCTGCCAAATCTTCACCCCACCTCGCTCAGAGGCACCCACAGCCAAATCCCCCGGGATCCCCCCTGAGCCCACTCCCAATCCTTCTAAACCCTCAATCTCTCCTAATTCCCCTCCACACTCTTTCCTGATTCCCTATCCCTCTGCCCGTTCTCCTTTAATCCCAGACCTCTTCCCCTCAATCTCTCCCACGGCCCCGTCTTTCCCTCAATCTCTCCCCCACACCCCGCTTCCCTCAATCTCTCTCCCACACCCACTGCCAATCTGAGTCTTAAACCCCCAGAATCTCCCAAGTTCCAGCGGATTCACTCGGAGTGATGGTGGGTTCCAGTTCTATTCCTGCGATCACAACATCAATTCATGTCACTTACTGTGATCCCAATATTTCTAATGGGTTAAATGCCTCAATATTTCTAAAACGTTGAATGTTTGATCTCATTTACTTCATTTTATATTTTATTATTTCATCTCCGAGCAATTCCCATCAGAGACAAGTCTCTGTTTCAAAATGTTCTGTTTATATAGAACATAAGTGACTCCTTCATCCAAGGGTAACAGCGATTACTGTTCAGTGCAGTGTGAAAGCGGCAATGAGGTGAAACAGTCACACAAACTGCTCATATCTTACTTCCAATTCCCAAAATCTACCAACCTCAACACTGCGGTTCCTGTGTAATCCCTATACAGTACACCCACCGCTTCCCTATTATCTACAGCACACCTGGCTGCTTCAAAGACCCTGTGAATGGTTTCATTCTGTGGTATAAACATTGTGTGATATTCTGCTTTCCTTACACTCAGCGCATGGGTCGCACAGAACTTGCTTTTATCTCTCCTGAATTGCCCGCTATCAGAGCCCTTTTCTGTGGTTATGTTGCCTGGTTCCTGGATTTCACGTGTTTAAAACTTGCTGCTTTTCCAACCTTTAACCGTTTAAATGGAAGGTTATGGAAGGTGTAAGAAGTGAATCCTTTCCCTGTTGTTGCCTGACTTCATGAGTTTTTTTTCCAGCGCTTCCAACTTTGACTGAGCTGCTGATCATATTTAAATGACAATATAAATATCTGCATTTGACCAGCACTCCCATCAGCGGCTCGTTGGTCTAGTGGTATGATTCTCGCTTTGGGTGCGAGAGGTCCCAGGTTCAAATCCTGGATGAGCCCCGGTGTCTGATGGCTAAGCCTTGTTTGTATCTTTGCTGTGCACCCGGTAGGATGAATTTACCCGCAGTTTGGTTTGAGAACCTGCTCGTATAGGGAATCCAATAACACTTTTCATTCAAGATGTTTTCAAAAGTTGACTGTGCTCGTGGACAATCCCTGATCAACATTTCGGAGGACGCAGTCCTTGCGGGTTCAGCCTCTGGATGAATATACATTGTTATTCATTCATGTGATATGTTTGACTGCTCCATCTTTTGTCTATATCTGTCTCTCCTCACTTCTGTGTATCGAACTCACTCTCTCAGTTCCTATATCTCATTTCCCTATTTTTCTCTTGTTTCCCCCTGAGCTCTCGCTGTCTGTATAACCAAGTTTCATTGGGACAGTTGTCCTTGGAGAGGGGATTGAATGCGATGACGCTGTTCTCTCTGAGTTTTGGAATAATGCGAAGTGAACTGATGGAAAAGTCTGGAACTACGAGAGGGACTTTGGCAGTGTACAAGCTGAGAGATTGTATATGCCTCTGATTCTGTATGGCCCTTCTATCTTTCGAGTTACCACTATCTCTATAAGTCTGCATCTGAATCTTGGTAAATCTGCATCTATATCTTACTGGGTCCAGTAAGAATTCTCACCACATTCGGTGAAAACAGAACAGGCTTATTTAGAATTACGAATTTCTGGAGCGCTGCTGCTTCATCCTGGTGTTTAACTCGGCAGTGAGAAACACACTGTGTGTGTGTGCTCTCAAAAGCAGCCACCTGAACACCCTGCTTCACTCCAGCAACTTTTTAAGTTGATGATGTTTCTACTCGTTGTTCTTAATGAAAATGAAACCAACACGCTCCTGCATTCAATCTGAGCTGGTCGACCAAAACACAAACCCATTTTGGCAGCGGTGGGATTCGAACCCACGCCTCCCAAGAGACTGGAGCCTTAATCCAGCGCCTTAGACCGCTCGGCCACGCTACCACATAAAGAACAGTCGCATTCGTGTTATTTGATGATAATGTTACAGAAATTCGTTTATAGCAATGGAGCTTGGAAAGGCCATCAGGAGGATTGAGCCTGCTCCGTCTCTGAATCAGGTCAGTCTGAACTGTGTAACAAACAGAAATCATCTCAGATCAGAAACACAATGAGCTGCCCTGAAGGGACAGCATCATTTAAACTGTCCTTAAACTCGTCGCTTCCAAATTTCCTTCAGAAATGATAAGAGAACCTTTTGCTCAGCGTCTGCACTTCAGGGCACCAGGTGGGATTATGTTTTATATGTTCATCCAAGCAATAACTCACACTTATTTTCACAGTTAGGATCAGAGCAATAAATCGTCATTTCCAGGCCAGTAATCTAAACAGCAGCGAACAAATTAAATTCTAACCACCAGATTGCACCGTGTTTTGGAATTTAATTTATCCACGCTGACTTTTGTTATTTTAATTTTCACCTCACATTTGCCACAAACAGCTTTCCCCTGGAAAATAGCGCCTTGTGTTTCAAAGCCAGTGATGTGTTCAACCAATGACAACATATTACCAACCCTCCAGCTCTATTATCACTTCCACTTCCGACACTTCGAAACCGGACAGAAATACTTCCAAATGCTTTTCAATGCAGAGTGTGAGGAAAGTTTCATAATTCTGTGTCACTGTAAACAGTAAAATCTGACCCATTACAGACAGATTTCACCTTGTGAAAACGTCTCAATCATTAGTACTTTGCAGCCTTTCCTTGTCTTTGTGTTTGTTCTTGAACTGTTGCATGTGAAATTTCCAGCTCTGATAGAAATTTGCCAACTTCACTCGGCTTATTCTAGTAGACCTGCTTTCGATGGAAGAGTAAATCAAACCATTATTAATAGTTTGCTGAGGGGAAATAATCTTCATTTCTGCAGCGGGAATTGAAACAAGTTATCACTGGGGGAGGGCTGGAAACAAACAACTGGACTACCAGGGAAATTGATTTCACTGCATTGATACGGAAATATATCAACATCTGTGGAGTTGGGATTTTAGCAAATTTACCTCAGGTCAACAAAGTGTTAATCTCCAACTGGACTCTGCAAACGAGAAAAGTCAGACTCTGCCTCCACCCATTTCTGATTGAAACCAGTATTGTGAAGACACTGATTATGTTTCCCTAACTGCACGGCGTAATTTCAATGTGTTTTGATGTTTATTGTGGGTGTAGTTGATATTGCAGTGTGAGCAGAGTATGTGCATGTGTGAGAAGGAATTGATGGTAAGAAGCAAAGTCTGTTTTAAAAGAGAGACAGGTAAAAATGATCAAGTTGTGAGTCGTTTCTTTGAAGCTTGCTGCGGAGGGTGAAGGTAAAAGTGTGGTGATGGATGGGGAGTGCAGATGGCTTTAAGAGAAGTGCCATGAGGAGCGCGGTATTTGAAGGTGAGTGTGTGTTTGCAGCTTTGTGAGTGTTGTAAGAGAAAGGAAAAAGAAATGTGATGTAGCTGTTGAAAAGTAGCATGAGGCAAATGGTAAAGAGATTGAGGTGGATGAAGTGACTGGGCAGTATAGAATTACAAAGAAAGAGCGCAGACTGAATGGAGAGAAAACAGGCTTTGCATTGGCCGGGAATCGAACCCGGGCCTCCCGCGTGGCGGGCGAGAATTCTACCACCGAACCACCAATGTTGCTCTTGTTAGTCACTTTCAGTGGGTTGAACTTGGAGAAAGCTGCTCCCATATCTACAGTGATGACCTCAGATACAGTTCGATCCAAAGCTTTCATAGTGGAGAGAACACATTGTTTCTGTATTGCAGTGATTAGCACATTCACCTCACGAAAGATTCCCTGTTGGGAAACGGGCGGAAATATACTTTTCACCTCAGAGTGAGGAAATGAGCAATAATTCATGTTTATTGTTCAATATTAACTGAACACCGTGTTACAGTCTTACAATATGTTACACTTGCCCTTCCCCTTCACAGTTCTGTACTCACTCAAACCCGACAGAACATTTTTCACAGACTCTCCTTTCCAACTCTGACAGTTCAGAAAGTTTCCCTCAAACCCGCACAGTCCGGCTGATTGCTGTTAATTTGAGTCTGAATATTAAAGGCTCCGGCGGAAACCCTTCCGTTAATAACAGTCAATCGAAGCCACGTTTCAGACGGGGAAACAACAATATTTCTTTATTCTCCGGCTCCACATTGGAGACAGGGACAAGCTGCAGGATTTTAACCCGCACTTTCCAATCATCCCCTGACAGCAAAAAGGCGCGGATGCACCTGTACATTTCTTTAAACTCAGAGAGAGGATTTCTGGTGGATAATTAATGCAGTGTATTTTACACTGCATGTTACCTTTCCCCATCCATCTAAACTTCTCTGCACACTCAAATGTAATATTGTTCACTGAGCCCCATTTCCAGCTCTGACAGTGCAGAAAACTTCTCTCAAACCTGCACATTTCCGATCTTCCTTTCGTTCCTGGAACATGCACACCGCTGATTAAAATTTATTGCCCATCCCCAGTTGAGGGACAACCCCTTTGCTGTGGCCCTGGAGTCATGTATAGGCCAGACCATCTAACAACAGCAGATTTCCTTCTCTGAAGGGCACTAGTTAATCATATTTATTTTTTCCCATCAATGGACAGAGTTTCATGGTCATTAATGGATTTCTATTCCAATCTTATTTGTTGTATTCAAATTCCATCAGCTGTCCTGGTGGTCCCAGATTATTAGCTGGTCAAGGGATTACACCAGTGAACAATATTCACCTAAAACAACTGCTCCAGGTGAGGCTCGAACTCACAACCTCGGCATAGCCCGCTGCCTGTACTGCTGTATAAGTACCGCGCGCTAACCGATTGCGCCACTGGAGCACGGGGACTTATTTATTTGTGCCAGATTATTAAAGTTTGCAGCAGCGTTACCTCCGTTAATAACCGTTATTGGAGACCACATTTCAGACCGGGAAACAAACCCATCAATGATTCTCTTTCCCCCGGCTCCACAGTGAGGGAGACAGGGAGAAGCAGCAGGATTATATCCCGCAGTCTCCAATCGCCAGCAGAAGGCGGCGACTGCAGCTTCAATCAGCGGGTTACTGCCCATCCCTGGGACACAAGCTCCAACCCCGTTCAAACCTCCCCATACACCCCACACAAGCTCAGCAAAACGCAGATAGATTATATCCGGCTCACTGAACCTTCGAGTAGCATTTACACAACACCCGAGTGATTCACAAATAAAATTCAGACCAACTTTCCAAAACGTTTCAGTGATAAATTCCTCCATTTGGTTGAAAAGCTGAGAGTTGTGAATCTGGAAATGAGCATCAAGGGATTTGTGTTATCCAGTGACTTGTTTCTCACGGTTAGTCTCAGGTTTGTAATTCCATTTGTGTTGTATATTGAAGCGAATCTTATGTCAAAATGAGGAGATAAATACAAGGGAAATATTAAATCTTGGAACAAATCCTGAGGGAAATGGATCACAATATTTGGATGGAGGTGCAGCTGTGAATGGTGTTATTGATGATTGAGTGGAAAGTATTGGATCGCTGGGTTACTGGTGATCAGTTCCCTTCCCTCCCGTTGAATTCCTCTCTGTGATAAGAGACATGGATTCATTTTACCTGCCCGTTCAAAGGAGAAAGGGAATAACCAACACACTACAGCAGCGCTGCCGGATTAACGGAACTAAAGAGACTTGTATAGAATTGTAAACAGTGCGGTCATGCTGCAGTTCTGGAAAAGGTTTTCAGAAATAGAATTATGATCAGTGACACACTAGTTTAGAATATATTTAACTGTTACTGTCTCAGTCTCTGTGGCGCAATTGGTCAGCGCGTTCGGCTGTTAACCGAAAGGTTGGTGGTTCGAGACCACCCAGGGACGGGAGGTATTTTTTCACCATCAGCATTCACAGGCAAACACTGACCTGATGGCAAAGAGCGCTTGGGTGCTCATAAAAAATGGCTCTCAATTGTTACTGCGTGGACTATTATCTGTTGTTGTCAACATTACGAAATGACAACTGACTTTAAATATATTGCATATAACATTATATACATGCTTTCATTATACCGTTAAACTTAACAATTACAATCGAAACATGAACTTGTGGCTGAGCATTTGTTCCAATTCCAAATCCCTGCTTCCATTGATTCCTGGAGAGATCATAAATCTGTCTAACCTTGGATGAAGGAGTCACTTATGTTCTATATCAACAGAACATTTTGAAACAGAGACTTGTCCCTGATGGAAATTGCTCGGAGATGAAATAATGAAATATAAAATGAAGTAAATGAGATTAAACATCCAACGTTTTAGAAATATTGAGACATTCAATCTATTAGAAATATCGGGTTCACAGTGAGTGACATGAATTGATGTTGTGATCGCAGGTATGGAACTGGAACCCAAAATCATACCGAGTAAACCCGCTGAATGGTTAAATGTTTGACCTTCCACAATGGAATGTACGGGACCTTATTCAATAAGCACTCAACTCACACAAAAACACTCACAACTAACAGAAAAGGTCCATTTCATCTCGCATTTTTAAGCTTTTTGCCAGCTTCTGTACATTTATCATGAAGATTTATAAAGGAAATGAATGGAGTTTGTGATGGTAAAAAAGGCGTGTTCCCGCCCTTCATGTAGGTAACCACAGGGCAACAAACACAAGAACAAACCCCGCGAGATAGAGGATAAAGGAGCGATTAAAACAGAGGCTTGGTATTAAGGGAACATAGTTTGGGGCGGAGCGTTTGACTGCACGTCCAGAAGTTTCTGCATTCATTAACATTAACATTAACCTTGAGAATGTTTAGAAATAGAGGAAGTTTTTAGGAAGTGGAATCCAATAAGGAGGAAATATAACAACATCTGGCCGGCTGGAAATTGCGATGGGTATTTGGTCGGTTGCAGTTTGCGTGAATTGATGTTTGAAGACAGTGCGAGACAAAATGCGGTGCTAAATGGCACAGAAAACCAGCAAGGGGATCTTGCCGAAACCCGGGATTGAACCAGGGACCTTTAGATCTTCAGTCTAACGCTCTCCCAACTGAGCTATTTCGGCTGCCTGGTAGCGCATGGACACTTCCATCTCACAAATTTCTAAGAGAGCAATGATTTCTGCATCATTTCCAACTTTCTCAAATAATCTCAACCAAATATCCTCAGTGATAAAAGCAACTTACTGCGGATGGGAAAAGAGGAAATGCTCCAAAATCTCACAATGTCTGACAGCATCTGTAAGGAGTGAAAAGGGCTGGTGTTTCGAGTCCAGATGACTCGAAATCTCAGTGTACAATTGTACGCACTGTTTAGTATTAATGTATTATTTAACGCATATGTCTTCATTATGAATTGAATATTTCTGAAATTGAACATCACTGAATTGAAAATATAACTGACCAACAGAACCAATCGAATCACCGGGTAATACAGATGGCAATTTTGAGATGGACTATTGTCAGCTTTTAAACAAAGTCAACTACATTTAAATGGAGGAAAATCAAGAATTATCTGTCAGTGACACTAGAGCCTATTTTTATTCTGGCTGTGAAACATTCACGCGCATGAATTCCCGCCGTTACAGGAAAGTCCAGTAGATCCGCACTGAGTTTCGATTTCCTCGTCTGTCTCAATGCCTTTTCTTGTTTCTTAGTGATGAAAAGCAATTTTAAAAAAGATTCGTCTGTGAAATGTGCGCCATTTCCTCTAGTTCACTTACAGTATCACTTGTATCTGTCTGTTTGAGCACACACTATTATCAGATATTTCAGATGGTGATTAACCATATCAGTCTGCACCTATAAACCCATTCAATTCTGTTGGAGACTGAACCAGATGCGAATAAATGTTCGGTGTTTAAATCGAACTTTCCTGTCAGTATGTCAAAAAATGCGCTTCTCATTTCAGGGTGAGGTCAGAGCAATGATAACATATCTTTAACATCCAGGTTCGGAGAATGCTGAACAACAAATGATATCAGACAATTTCCGTTACCCAACATGAGGAAGCTTAATGAATGTTCCTGCCCGGTTTCGAACCAGAGACCTTTCGCGTGTGAGGCGAACATGATAACCACTACACTACAGAAACAAGTTAAAGCTCTGTTGGAGCAAATCTGCCTGTCTGCAATGTCCAACTCCGTTGTGTTGCTGCAGGTTCCGATGGTTAGACTGAGAGCCCATGTCACTGAATTCAGGAATTCCGTTATTTTCAATCTGATTTTAAAACGTATCCCGAAGGTCAAAATTTAAAAGCGTTTCGCCTCGCAAATATCTAAGGGAGCGCAGGTTTCTCTGGGAATGTTACTGCCAGAGATATCAATGCCATTGCTTTACTAATTGTTCTTTTCTATTTGGACAGAAAAAAAAATCCTCAAATATCTCCTCAAACCTGCTGCACTATTTTGTGATTAAAGTGATACAACACCACCATCTGCTGGCGGCCCAGAGCGACTGCAGGCGCTGGTTGTTGTGAGTCTGCGAACCGGTTGCTGAAATATGAATATTGAACGGTATTGTCCGAGATTGGAGTTCGGCTGGATCTCGGATCTTGGCTGGCGTATAACCAGACGATGCAGTTATCAGACGTTAATCACATTCAGAATCTTAGTGGATAAATATTCCTGTTCTCTTTAATTCGTTTGTCAGATATTTTCACGGTTTAGTCTTAAAAAAAGCACAAAGAATCAGACATTTACAGGGACACACACACACACACACATACACACACGTATTAGGGCTACAGAGATACAGGGGGTCATACACAGATTTAGGGACACATATAGATGCAGATACACCAAGATTCAGGCACAGACATATAGAGATACTGGTAACTCGAAAGATACAAGGGCGAACACAGAATCAGGGACATACAAATAGTGAATCTCGGCATTCGCAGATACAAGGGCACACACAGAATCAGAGGCTTATACAATCTCTCAGTTTGTACCCTGCCAAACTCTCTCTCGTAATTCCAGACTTCAAAATCGAACTTTCTTGTCAGTGCGTCAAAAACGCGTTTCTCATTTCACAGAAAGTATTTGAGGGTGAAGTCAGAGCAATGATAACATGTCTTTAACATCGAGGTTAGGATAATGTTGAGCAACAAACTGAAGTCAAACAATTTAGCTTATCCGACATGAGAAAGCTTAATGGATGTTTCTACCTGGTTTTGAACCGGGATCTTTCGCGTGTGAAGCGAATGTGATAACCGCTATGCTACAGAAACAACCTGAAAAACAGCGGAACAAATCTGCCTGTCTGCAATGTTCAATTCCGCTGTGTTGCTGCAGGTTCCAATGGTTAGACTGAGAGCCCATGACACTGAATTCAGGAAGATAACTGTTACTTTCAATCTGATTGTCCGACTTATCCCGAACATCCAAATCTAAAACTTTCGCCTCCCAAATATCTAAGGGAACAATGATTTCTGCCCATTGATTAATACATCATTTTCATCTTTCTTCAAATAATCATCCGCATTTTGTATCATCAGCGCTTTGTAATCTGTCGCTCCCTTTTTTCTTTGTTTTTTATATGTCACATTTCCAATTCAAATCCTGAAGAGGAAATCTCCCTGATACTGATTGCGACAGAACTGGTACAGACCGGGAAGAAACGCAGGATTGTTGTACAGCAATAAATCTACATTCCCTGACCGGGAATCGAACCCGGGCCGCGGCGGTGAAAGCGCCGAATCCTAACCACTGGACCACCAGGGAAGCTAATCGGCTTTTTATAAAATATTAATTTATCCATAAACCACCTGTCTTTTATTTTCTTTCTGTCTTTTTATTCACCAAATTCAAGTTTATCCTTCAAATGGTCATCTTTATTTCACACACAAGTGACTGTATCAGCCAATGAAAGCAGTGATTCCTGTTCGCTGGAACATGAAATGGACAGTGAGGGGAAATAGTCCCGCAAACTGCTCATGTGACACCTTCAATTTCCAAAACACACCAACCTCATCACTGTGGCATTTCTTATTTCAGGGAAAGCGTTTGAGGGTGAAGTCAGAGCAATAATAACATGACTTTAACATCGAGGTTCGGATAATGTTGAGCAACAAACTGAAATCAAGCAATTTTCCTTTCCGGCAAATGGAAAAGCAGAATGAATGTTTCTGCCCAGTTTCGAACCGGGGACTTTTCGCGTGTTAGGCGAATATGATAACCACTACACTACAGAAACACTTCCAGTTGAAGAGTTTCCCGTGTCTCTGAGCGGCTGAACTGGGGAAGCAGAGACTCTGCTGCTGCTATTTCGTTTCCTGGCCATCAGTCGTCGCTGTCACACGCCCGGGCGCTGCTCCGCCCAGTGTCACCTCTTGCCCGCTCCGGCCCTGTTGCTGCTCGTTGGCGGAACATCCGGGGCCTGTAAAGAGGAGGGACCAGCCGCCATATTGTCACCATCAACCCCTCCCCCGGTCGACGGAAAAGTGACGGTTCAGAAATGCAGAATGTGAGAGAAATTCCCACCTGGAAATCCCGCCAGGAGCGGAATTAAAATTAAATAAAATACATATTTTTATAACGAGGCAATTAGTGGAACCGCGCATGTGCTGTAGTATTTTCCCAACGTACACCGCACTTTGTGATTGCTAAAAAGAGACGTAATTAAAAAAAAGATCCGATATTCCGAATGGAGAAAGAACAGAAAGTCTGACGGGTGAGGATGTGAATAATAATCATCAAGATTTAAAATATTAAAGGATCGAAATGGGCGCATGTGCGGCTGTGGAATTCCCCCAGAGTGCAGCGCGCAGGATGCCATCTCCCCTGGCAACGCAAGATGGCCGCTGGCCGTCTCCCCTGGCAACGCAAGATGGCCACCGAAGGTGGGTGTGATTGTGGCGCAGGCGCAGTAAGGTCCTGCCTGCAGCCCATTGTCCAGATTGCCCCCCAGTGGATGTGGTGGGGATGGTGCAGCAGATGGAGCAACAATCCCAGTTTCAATGGGGGGGTAGAGAAGCTGCAATGCTGCTCCCTGTTATTCACTCCTCTCCCCAGTCTCAGCATTGCAGAGTGTTTAAACAAGAGAGTGCATTGTCACAGCAGCACCTACCCCTGCAGTTTAAGTTTATTTATTAGTGTCACTAATATGTCGGCTTACATTAGCACTGCAATGAAGTCACAGTGAAAATCCCCCAGTTGCCACACTCCATGCCTGTTCAGGTCCATTCAAGAATTTAGCGTGACCAATGCATCCTAACGAGCACATCTTTCAGACTGTGGAAGGAAACCATAGCACCCAGAGTAAACCCATGCAGACATGAGGAGAATGCACAAATTCTATATAGCTAGTAATCCAAACCGGGAATCGAACCCGGCTTCCTGTGCTGTTCTTTGCATGAATCACAAAAAGCTAATAAGCAGGTAAAGCAAGTAATTAGGAAAGGTATCATTTGAGGGGAATTGGTTACATAAATATGGAGGTTATGCTTTAGTTACCCAGAGCACCAGTGAGACCAGATCTGAAGTATTGTGTACAGTGTTGGTCATCTTGTTTAAGTAAGGATGTAAATGCATTGGAAGCAGTTAATTGACCAGACTAATGCCAGAAATGTGTGGATTATGGGTAAAACTTGAATAGGCTGGACTTGTGTCTGCTGGAGTTTAGAAGAGTGAGAGAAATTTGATTAAAACATTGAAGATTCTGAAGGGTCTTGACAGATTGGTGTGGAGAGAATGTTTCTTCTTGTGTGAGAATCGAAAGATAGAGGTTCCTGTTTAAAAAAAGAGTTCACATATTTAAAACAGAGAAGGTGAAATATTTTCTTTTAGAGGGTCATGAACATCTGGAATGCTCTTCAAAGAAGGCAGTGGGAGCAGAATCTTTGAATATTTTTAAGGCTGATATAGATAGGTTCTTGGCAATAGATGATTGGGGGTAGGCAGTATGTAGATGTAAAGTTACCATCAGATCAACCCTGATCTGATTAAATGATGGAGCAGACTCAAGATGTCAAATAGTCGAATCCTGCTCCTTGTTCTTGTGAAGACATCAGCACTGAGATATGATTCAAAGTATGAATGTCTCAGCCTGTTGTTTGACTGCAGGAATGCTCATGTTTAGTGGTTTGTAGCTTAGTCATGTGTAATGCTCACATAATTGAAGCTTATTAATCAATTAACCAGATGTGAAATTGTGCTTAATTATAATATATTAGTATCATGTCACTGGCTTTGTCTGTAATTGCATTTTCATTTGACAAGTGTAATATATCACATGATCCTTGGCCGGTGTAAATTTACACTTTTATATTTTAATTACAGAGTTCTGTGGATCCCATCAACTCTGGATGAGCTAAGATATGGAACTGTGAACTCATCAGCCATTGACAATAACAGCAGTGCTGACCACTGTGATACCTTGTATCAGATAAGAACATAAAAAATAGGAGCAGGAGTCGGCCATCTCGTCCTTCGAACCTGCCCCGCCATTCAGTAAGACCATAGCTGATCTGAAATAGATCAGTCCCCTTACCTACCTGCTCCCCATAATCCTTAATTCCCTTATCGATCAGAAATCTATCTACCCATGTTAAACATGTTCAAAAAGGTAGCCTCCACCACTTCAATGGGCAGAGAATCTCTGGAATTTCCTGGAAATGGATCCTTGCTGAAAAGATCTGAGAGAGCATTGTTTGAGAGAAGATTCTCAGCCATGTCTTTTGAGAGTGGATCTGGTTGATGAAAAGTTCTGTTCATCGATTTTCAATGACAATGTTACAATTCATAATTTTACACATGACAGAATCTGTGTGGACATTAAAGAGTACAGGAGCTCAGTGTGATTTCTCAGCACCAGGTTATACTGTGGACATGTGCAGTGTAAATGGTGGAACCTGCTGATCAGATTAAATTGAATTATAGAGAATATCCAGTCTGGTTTAACTAGTCTGTGCTGATCTTTATATTTCACACAAGACAACTCGCATTCCATCTCCCTCAATTCTAATCTCCTTTCTCTCATGCATTCCTCACGTTTTCTTTATAAACTGTAAGAATGAGTTTCCGGCTATTTCCTGTGGCACTGAATTTCACATTGTAATCAATCTCTGAGTATAGATGGTGAGTGATTTGGAGGGGAATTTGCGGATGATGATGTTCCCATGCATTTGCTGCCCTTCTCCAAGGTTCTAGAGGTTGCGGGTTTGCAAGATGCTGTCAAAAAAGCCTTGAGAACTTGCAGTGCATTTTATAGGTGGTACACACAGCTGCCATGTGAGTCAGTGTTGGAGGGAGTAGATATTTGTAGAGGGTTTTTCAATCAAGCTGCTTTATCTTGAATGGTGTTGAGCTTCCTGAGTTGTTGGAGCTGCACTAATTCAGAACCTTGGGAACTTTTTCAATTATACATAGACCTTGTAGATGCTGGACTTTGGGGAGAAGGGTTAAACAGATCTTTTGAAGAAAAATTTACCTGATCTGGCCCAGACATCACGAGATGGAAATGGGATGTGTTATGATTCTCAATTGAAACCTTCCCCAACTGAAAACCTGAACATTGAAGACGTGAACACGGAGGGAGGGATGTCTGTTAGTGTTCTTCAGCAGTGGAAGATGGGATCAGGGATTATACTGGAAGAACAGGAGTGATGGGGAAATGAATCAGCAAATAGAGAACGGTTATTTAACCACCAGCTCAGTTACTGAAATCTGAATATTGTGAGAGAGAAAAGGTGATAGTGTTACAGAGTTTAAAGTGGAACAGGAGGGCTTTAAGCTGGTGGAGTCAGAGAAAGCTGACTCTCATTTTTGTCTGTTGTCATTTCACAGAGGCCCCATTTTGCTGAAACTCTTTATTTCCACAGTTACAGAATCAGTGAAAAAACATTGCACATTCTTCACAGCAGCATAAAACTCACACCCATGACTGTTCCTCCACTCACCTCGAAGTTATCAATTTGCCTCCAGCCTCCTCGGTCCACTTCTGGCATTAGGTGTAGAAGGGGAGGGGGTGGAATTAGCGACACCCCTCTCCCGCCCCTCCCACAAACATTCAAAACTCAAACACAATCATTAAAGTGAAAGCAGACAACACATTCAGACACACAAACATGTATGTGCTCACACACAAGTGCACATGAACTGAAATGCGTGTGCACCCCCACAGACATGCACTCATAGATGCAAACGTGCATCTATAAAATAGTAGAATCCTATAGTGCAGAAAAGACCATTCAGCTCTTTGAGTCTGCACTGATTCTCTGAGCATCTGACCCTCACCTACACCCTATCCCTTTAACCTGATATATTTACCCCACTAATTACCCTAATCTACATATTTTGTGACACTAAGTGGCAACTTAGAATGGCTAATCCATCAAACCAGCATGTTTTGGGACTTCGGGTACTCCACTTTCCTCCCAGAGAAAGGTCATGCAGACACTGGGAGAAGGTGCAAACTGCACACAGACACAGGGGAGGCTGGTGGTTAGCACTGTTGCCTCAAAGCACCAGGGACTGGGTTCAAATCTGGCTTCAGGTGACTGCGCATTTTCCCCATGTCTGTGTGGGTTTCCTTCGGGGGATCTGGTTTCCTCCCAGAATTCGAAGATGTGCAGATTAGGTGGATTGACCAGACTCAATTACCTTAGTGTCAGGGAGATTAGCACGGTAAATATGTGGGGTTACGGGATAGGACATGGTTGTTGGTTGTTGTTGTTGGGGTAGGCTTCATGGGCTGAATGGCCACTCTGCTCTGCAGGTATTCTATGATTTATCCACTACTGGATGGAGAGAAGGAGAGCTCCTGCTGATTTTCGAGGGCCGATCCTTCAAACAGCCTAACATTTGGTGGGTAGCCAACAGTTTGTGGAATCTGCTGAGAGTTTCCCAAGTGAACAGCAGAGTGTTTGGAAATAGGAAGTTGCCGTGTTGATTCAGAGCACTTTGGGACAGCCTGAAAGGACACAGGAGACAGACCATTTCCTCCTTTCGATTGGTCACTCCTTTCTAGTACTCCCTGCCATTCTGTGGGAAGAGATAATGACTGCCATGTGCACATGAGGATCCCATAAGATATAAGGCAACACATGATCTTGGAACTTAATTTCAGAGATGGTTTAAGGGACCACTGGGAGAACCTGTTACAGCAGCTTGATTCTTAGGAAAGTGTTATTCTCAGGGAAGTGTCTCACAAACCTGTGACCTTCTGACCTGGAATGAGTGATCCAGGAACCTCTAGTCTGACTGTTAATCCCAACAGCTCCCTCATCTGAGGATCAGCAAAGGGAATCAACATGATTAACAACTTACTGTCCAGTGAAAAAATACACAGTTCCTGCAATCAATATCTCCAGCCATTGCGACATCAGTCACAGGCACACGGGCCAGGTGTCTGTGTCTGTGTGGGTGAGGGGGAGCAGTGATGGGAGGGATTGTTACCTACAGAAAGCCTGGTCCCAGGTTAGCCAGATGGCAGCAGGTATGGATCATCCTCGGGTTGTGTCTCAGTGAGCGATAGGAGGAAAGTGGGACCATCACAGGATTAGGCCCCCGCCCGTGTACTCCACTCTCTGTGTGAAAGAAGAAGGTGATAAGGATCGAAGTGGTAATAGCTTCTGTCGAGCCTGCTCCACAATTCATCATCAAGTTCATCTCGACCTTCCCCACACTCCTCCCTATCCCTCAATTCCCAAAGATTTTCCCTCTTTCCCCACAATCTTCCCACTATTCTTCAATTCCCAGAAATATCTCCACTTTCCACAGTCTTCCTCCTATCCCTCAATTCTCAAAGATATTCCCACTTTCCCCATACATTTCCCCCATTCCTCAATTTTTTTTTCTTCATTCGTGAGATATGGGTGTCTCTGGATTGCCAGCATTTATTGCCCATCCCTAATTGCCTGAGGTCAGTTGAGAGTAAACCACATTGCTGTGGGTCTGGAGTCACATGTAGGCCACACCAGGTAAGGGTGGCAGATTTCCTGTGGTTGATTCTCAGCTGCTCTCCAAGGGCAATTAGGGATGGGTAATAAATATGTCCCATGAATGAATAAAAAATAAATATTGGGTCTGATCTACTCAACCTCTCAGGGTCCACAGCCCCGAATGATTTCCTCTTCCTATTTTCCTGGCTCCCCCTCACATACCGAGTGTGTAACTCACCTTGGGTGGCTGTATGAACGCCAGCCAGTCAGATGCGTGTGTGGGCAGCAGCCCCATCGCCTGGCACTTGTAGATGGCCAGAAGCAACCCCAGCAAGTTGCCGATGAAGTAGACCATAGGTCGCAGCCAGTTATGATTCGAATTTCCCAGGACCCTAAAGACTGACAGTGAGAATGGAAAAGCAGGAAGTTCAGGAACAGGTCAGAGAATGAGAAATGTTCTGAGAGAATAGGGAATCATTGTCCTCAAATCACAGAGAGTCAGCACATAGGCACAGCAGGAAATTAGGATGCAGATGATCTGTTAGCCTTTATTCCCTATGGATAGAGTTTCAGAATGAGGAAAACTTTTTGCAATTGTATTGAGTTTTGGTGAAACCACACTTGGAATATTCAGCAGAGTTTGGGTCTCCTTATCCAGAGAATTGCCCAGAGGGAGACTAACAAAGCTTCACTAGACTATTTCCTGGGATGACAGGACTGTCAATGAAGAAGCAGGATTGAGCAGAATGGCTCTTTACTCTCTGATCTGATAATAACCTCAAATCTTCATCCCACTCTCTCCCAATTACCTATCACCACACACACCCCACACGCCTCTATGTACCAAAAATCTAACCACCTCTGCCTTAAAATTATCAAAGACTCTGCATCCACCACCTTTTCAGGAAGAGAGTTCCAAAGAGTTATGACACTCAGAAAAAAAAAATTCTCATCCCTAATTTAAATGGATGACCCTTTAATTTTAAACCGTAACCCCTACTTCTAGATTATCCCACAACCGTAAACATCTTCTCTACCTCCATCCTGTCAAGGCCCCACAGGCCACTTATTCTTCTTAGTTCCAGCAGATAGATGCTTAGCCTGGCCAACTTTTCCTCATAACACAGCTCATCCATTTCAGATCTTGGTCTGGTAAACCTTTCCTGAACTTTCTCCAAAATATTTACATCCTTCTTGAATCAAGGAATTAAATACTGTACACAGTACTCAGATGTGGTCTCACTAGTGACCTGTACAACTGAAGCATAATCTCCCTAATTCTGTATTTAGTTCCCTTCACAATGAATGGTAACTTTCTATTATCCTAATTACTTGCTCTGTCTGCACATTAGCCTTTTGTGATTTATGTAATAAAACAACCAGAATGCTTCTGAATCTCTGAGCTCTGCAATCTCTCACCATTTAAACAAAATGCTTCTTTTTTATTCTTCCTATTGAAATGATCACTTTCCCATTTGCCCACATTTTATCCAATTACCAAATATTTGCCCACTCACTTAACCTTTCTGTCTTTTTGACTCCTCCATATGTTCTTGTTACAACTTATTTTCCCACTTATCTTTGTGTCATTGGCCAATTTGCCAATCATCCCTTTATCCAGTTATTTCTATAAATTTTTGATTCCTTGTCATAAATTTGATTCTCTGTCCACTATTTGGTTTTAAAACGTTTTCCCCAGTGCTTGTGTCAGGGCCCCATGAGCCAGAACCCACCTCCCACAAACCAATCTTTAAGTCAATCATTCATCTGTCTGATCTGATTGGTCCTAAGCCAATTAGCAAGTGGTTCAGGTAATAATCCAGATTATGAACTTTGAGATCCTGCTTCTTAATTTGGTCCCCAGGTCCGCATACTAGCCATGCAAAGCCTCCTTCTTTGTCCTGCCTATGTCACTGATAGCTACATGCTTCACAACGACCGGGTCCTCCCCCTGTGCAGCTGCTTTTGAGCTGTAGATCTGATACAATATTGTAAGTTCCCCTTCAGCCCTGAGCAGATGTCCTGAACCCTGACACAAAGCAGGCAATATAATCATCTGAACTCATGCTCTTAGCTGCAGAGAACAGTCTGAATCCCTCTGACTAAACTATCCCATATTAACCCTATAGTTCTTTTTCCTTCTCCAATTTGAATGGCTTCCAGGACCATGGTGCCAAGGTCAGTTTGTTCATTCACTCTGTAGCCCAAACAAGCTGAGAAAACCTCAAACTAGTTGGAGAATTGAGAAACCAGTTGGAGAATTGAGAAAGCTAAGGCTCTTGCCCTCTAAATCCCCTTACCTTCCTCACTCACAGTAAATCTTCTGTCCCTGACCAGTGACCAAATCAGCAGACTCTGTCCCAAGAGGTGTGACTGTCTCCTGGAACAAAAATTCCAGGTAATTTTGCCCCTCCCTCATGAATTGTAGTGTTGGTAGTTCAGCTTCAAGCTCATAAACTGAGTCCAACTTCTAACACTTACGACAGACTTGGTACATATTACAGAGAAAGCAGTGCTGGAAGTCTTAAAACGCATCAATATAGATAAATCCTCAAGAACTGATGAAATGTATTCCAGGACATAATGGGCGGCTTGGAATATTGCAGGGAGGGAATTATTAAGCTAGAAAGAGTGCAGAAGAGATGTGCTAGGGTGCTACCCGTCATGATGGTTTGAGTTATAAGAGGCTGGATAGACCAGAACTTTTTTCTCTCGAGCTTAGGAGGCTAAGAGGTGACCTTATAGAGGTCCACAAAAAAAATGAGGGGCATAGATCAGCTAGATAGTCAAAATCTTTTCCCCAAAGGTAGGGGAGCCTAGAATTGGTGGCATAGGTTTAAGATGAGAGGGGAAGACACAAAGGTCCAGAGGGGCAATTTTTTTGCACAGAGAGTGGTGAGTATCTGGAACAAGCTGCCAGAGGTAGTAGTACAATTTTGTCTTTTAAAAAGTGTTTACATGGGTAAGATGGATATAAGGGATATGGGTCAAATGTGGACAATTGTGGCTAGCTCAGGGATTTAAGAAAAGAAAGGGCAGCATAGACAAGTTGGGTCGAAGGGCTCATTTCCTTGCTGTAAACCTCTATGAGAGGTGTGTTTATCTCAGATCAAACTGACACCTAGGGACTCCCAAATGTTGCAGCTATGACACATTACCTGTCCTCCCATCTTTAATATGTAATAATAAACTATTTATTTTATCCAATGGTATATTTCATTTCCGTTTTTATGTATTTTATTAACCTTACCAATCATTGATATACTATTTTGATCCTTAGGAACAGAATAAACCTCAGTCATTTAGCAGATACTCACCAAAAATCTAGTTGCTTCTTCACCTGTAGAAGATTAAGATCATTTCCTAAAGCCTGAGAAAGTTAGAAAGCAAAACAAAACCGCTTTTCTTTCCTTCCCTAACTCTCTTAATTATCCAATTCCCAGAACTCTACTCTAAGTGGCTCAGTGATGTCAATTCAGGGCTGTTTCTGAGCAGTACATTCAATACAATACTCACTTGCTGACATGGAGATCAGGGCCTGTATGGGTCTCCAGGCCATCATGAATACCATCATGATAGGGAGGATGGAGATGGTGTTGCCAGCCATGTACATCATGAACAAATTCATGGGCAGCTGTTTCAGTGGGCCCAAGGCAATGTCCCAGCAGCGCTGAAAACAGAAAGTAAGCAGGGTATCAGTGAAGGGAATCGATTTGGGAAGGCCACATACTGATCTTATACCCAGGCCTGGATAACATAATAAGCCCTTTTATCAAACAGGCTGCTGTAGTTCACCAAGGCACTCCACCACTGTGGACAAACCAGGCATTGTCAGCCACACACCAAGGACACTTCAAATCCAACTTACTTTCTCAACCAGGATCCGGTCTGTTTCTTGGACACAGATGTCCGGTAGCTGTTTGTCCGAATATGCGACTGGGCACATGGAGTCTCTCTGGCCACACTGTTGACTACGGCTCCTGTGAGAAACAGAAACACAAATTGGTCACCCTTTCAAGACCACTTTTAAAGAGAGTCTCTCTATTGAGGACACCAACATGGTGGCAATATTGCCAGCATGAACAAAAACTTGGGCAAACCTCAGACACGCACCACCATTGCGTGTCCCCAACCACCCTGGGAATGGAGAATGGCAGAAGTGGATTAATGTCAATTGATAATCAGGATGCCAATCCCTTTATCCTCCATTAAGGATCAATAGTGACAAATTATCAGATGTACCAAATTAAAAACAAACATTGCGGGACATTGAGAGTGACCCGGTGCAGTGCCCGGCCCTGGAAATGAGCCATTGTTTCCCCATCCATCGCCGCAGTTGGCACCTGATCGGGTGGAGGGGCTGAAACCAAGATGGCATCTCAGGGTCATGACCTGGGGAAAAGATGCCAAGTTGGGTCTGAGTGGTTTCTGGGGGATTTGAGGGGCTGTTTTGTGCTGAGGAGGTAGGTGAGGGGTAAAAGAGGCGTGAAAAACCCGGGGTTGGGAAGTTTTGGGTTGGTGCCACATCCCCGGGTCAGTGTGCGGTGGTCTCCGGCGGGAAAGGCGGGCTGGCCCGGCCTTGCCTCCTACTCGAGCCCCTGGCTCCCCGCGCGGCCTCCACACCTGCCGCTGCCGCTCAGGTTGAACTCGAGGGTCCACTTGTGCCAGCGCGCGCGGTTAGTAAGCCCCGCCCCTGCAGCCATGGCAACGCCGCCGACCGTTAACCGCCCCCCGCTTTCAAATCTGATTCCGATCCGGAGAAGAACCCACGCGCTTCCTTCAACAAACCACACACTGCGGCAATGCGCATGTGCGGTCCCAACAGCCTCACCGTTCTGCGTGCACCGCCCATTTCCCCGTCCCCACTGCTCCGCCATGTTTATTTGGGGCACATCGGCTCCAACTCGATCCACTCTCCGGCTAAATGCAGCGCCTCTGCCCCGCACAAAGATGGACACGACTCAATATCAGACACGTATAATATTGCTGCCTTAATTCCTCACGAAACCATCTCACACCGTATTAAACATCAATAAAACCTAAAGGACAGATTACCTTTCTCATTCTGGAACCAAAACTAATTCATTGTTTAGGGGTTTCTCCACAGATACTGCCAGACCTGCTGGTGTCATCCATCATTTTCTGTTTTCATTTCACTTTTCTGCTGGATTTTACATTCTGCCTCGAAGAGTTGACCCTTCCAACCAAGTTACAATGGATACAACAATATAACATTGTGGCTTCCTCCAGGAATGAGAACTGAAGATTGGACAATTTGCATAGATGAGTAAAAGTAAAGTTTATATTAGTAACAAGTCAGCTTTCATTAACACTGCAATGAAATTACTGTGAAAATCCCCCAGTTCTCACACTCGGCACCTGTTCGGGTGCACTGAGGGAGAATTTAGCATAGTCAATACACTTAACCAGCATATCTATTGGACTGTGAAAGAAAACACATGCAGACATGGGGAGAACGTGCTGTCTCTGCACAGATGGAGACCCAAGCTGGGAATCAAACCTGGGTCCCTGGTGCTGTGAGGCAGTCGTGCAAATCACTGTGCCAAGGTTGATCAGAATTATAATATCACTGATGTAATCTTGTGATGCCAATGATATCATGGCAGTGATCTCATTCATGAGAGACAGTTTGATTTTTACCTAATTTGAAATAAGTCATCATAAGGAAAGCATACAGGTATTGAATATAAATTCAGTTTATATTGGTCACTCTCATGAATCAGGTTGAACCTTCCACTGAGGACACACAAAGGAAAGATTTTGTCTTATCATCCTGTTACTGACATATCAAACAGAGCAGGAAAATACATGGGAAGTGAATGTAATCTGACTTCTCTAACTGGATTCAATGGGAGCTGTCTTGTGGACACATTGTCTCGATACTATTTTCAATAAAAACCTCAGTATATCTCCGTGCACAGCACAACACTTTGTTTCATTTTTGTGTGCGATTCCCTCTGGTTCCTGTCACTGTGTCTCAGCCTGCATGAATTCACCGCACTGACAGACAACAGCTCGTGGATGGTTCCTCACTTTTCAAACTATCGAGTGATGCAGAAAATTGAATCCCTACACCCTCTGCTCTGAAAACCCTCCCGTCATTAGGGATTTAGATCAAGAAGTTGGGAGCTTTATCCTGGACCTGACGGAACAGCTGTAAGGAATATAAATAAACTGAGCTTGAAAAGCTGGAATTGATAGTCACCAAATCTCTTTGACACTGTGTCATTGTAATCGGCTCCGGTGAGACACAGACAATAAAACTGATTTATTTTATATATCCTGATAGTCCTGATCATTGATTAACTGTAAATAGCTACTGAACCTTGGGGAGGAATGTGTCCAGGGTGACTTTTCTCCCTCTTTGATGCTCCACAATGTCAGCAGCTCAGACTCCAGCTCAATAACCCTGAGCACAGATTCCAGCAACTGCAGACACTCACCACAGATATGATTGTTCAGGTTTGAAATGTTCTCCACAAACTGCCCCGTGCTGCAGTTCTGGCACACCACCTGCCCTGTGAAGAACATCAAACTCCTGTCCAATTATAGGAGAAATTAAAAATGGATGTGATTAACAACAGCATTCAAACCCTACAGTTACACATGAACTCGCTGGTGTCTCAGTAAATTGGATGACCGATTGAATCCCTTCCCACACTCAGAGCAGGTGAACGGCCTCTCCCCGCTGTGAGTGTGTTGGTGTGTCTGGAGATTGGATGATTGAGTGAACTGCTTCCCACACACACAGCACCTGAACATTTTTTCCCCAGTGTGAACTCGCTGGTGTTGGATCAGATGAGATGATTGTCTGAATCTCTTTTCACAGTGAGGACAGCTGAATGGTCTCTTGTCAGTGTGAACAAGCTGGTGTTTCGTTAGATCTGGAGAGGTTTTAAAGCAATCCCCACAGTAAAAGCATTTATAAGGTCTCTCGTCACTGTGAACTCTCTGATGTGACCCCAGGCTGGATGACTTTGTGAATGCCTTTCCACATGTGAAGCAGGTGAATGGTCTCTCTCCAGTGTGAGTGCGTTGATGGGTTTCCAGCTGGGATGGGTAACTGAATCCCTTCCCACAGTCTCCACATTTCCATGATTTATCCATGGTGCTAGTATCCTTATGTCTCTCCAGAATGGATAATCAGTTGAAGCCTCGTCCAAACATGGAATGTGTGTATGGTTTCTCACCACTGGGAATGGTGTGATTTTTTTCAGACTGTGTAACTGGTTAAAGCTCTTTCCACAGTCAGCTCACTGGAACACTCTCACTTGGGTGTGTGTATGTCTTGGTGCTTTTCCAGTTACACCAATGCTTGAAATCTTTCCCCACAGGCAGAACAGAGAGATATATTTCTCCTTTCACAGTGAAAGTTTGATGATATTTAGCTCTTGATGAATTCATTGACTTTGACTGATCACAAAGAAATGTTTTCCTGTCTTCAGATCATCTCCTACTAATCCCCTGTAAAAAGAATTGACGGTGTCAGTATCACTCAATCCAGGATAGAAATTCAGAACAGAAAAACCTAGTTTCTGTGTAACATTCACACCCTCTATTCTTCCAAATATGTGGCCCAGTCAAACTCAAATAAGCTAAAATCGGCAGCAAAGTCCTCACCAAAGGAAGGGAATGTACTTAACTAAACCAGAATGTTTTTTATGAACAAGGAGCTGAAGTAGGCCATTCAGCCCCTCTATCATTTATTAAGACTGTGGCTGATTTGATGGTAACTTCAAATCTGCATCATGCTTCTTTCTGATAATCTATCACCCCCTTGCTTACCAAGAATCTATCCACCTCTGCCTTAAAAATATTCAAAGATTCTACATCCCCTACTTTTTCAGAAAGAGAGTTTCAAAGACTCACAATCCTGTGAGTGAAAGAATTCCTCCTGACCTTTGCTTTACACGGACAACCCCTTATTTTTAAACAGTGACCACTAGTTCTAAGTTCTCTCACAGCGTCTGCAGAACCATCTTGTCAACAGACCTCAGGATCTTAATATGGTTTAATCAAGTCTCCTCTTGGTATTCTAAACTCCAGTGGATACAAGCCAAGTGTGTGACTAGCCATGATGAAATATTGGCATTATTGGGATAGGGCTGGCAGTGGGCCTGGGTATGATGCTCTTTTGGAGAGTCAGGGCAGTCCTTATGGGCTAAATGGCCTCCTTTTGCACTGTACAGATTCAATATTTCTATGGTTTATCTTATGTGGTCATCAAATTTGGCAATCATCACTGCAATCCCTTCATCAAAGTCATTATTACATATTGTAAACAGTTCAGTTCCCAGCAGTGATTCCTGGGACACATCACTTGCCAAAAGGGCCACCCAGATTGCCATTAGTATGCCTGAACAGGTGCCAGAGTGTGGCGACTAGCAGATTTTTTAAAGTAACTTCATTGCAGTGTTAATTTACCTTACTAGAGACACTAATAAATAAACTTTAAACATTAATGATCCACAAACCCCTCTGGGCAGCACAGTAGTTAGCACTGTTGCCTCACATCGCCAGGGACCCTTGTTGCTTTCCCAGCTTAGGTTACTGTCTGTTTGGAGTTTGCACATTCTCCCCGTGTCTGTATGGATTTCCTCCGGGTGCTCCGGTTTCCTCCCACAGTCTGAAAGACGTGCTGATTAGGCTGCATTGGCCATGCTCAATGCTCCCTCAGTGTACCCGAATGGGGCCCAGAGTATGGCGACCAGGGGATTTTCACAGTACCTCACCGCTATGTTGATGTAAACCTATTTGTGACGCTAATAAATAAACTTAAACTGTCTCTCTCTCTCTCTCTGCCTACTTGTGACATTAATAAATAAACATTAAAACTTTATGTTGGTAATTGTGACTGCGGGCACTAGGACCCCGGTGGAAACAGACACTCAAGCCCCGCCCTTACGCATCATCAAAGTGCGCACGCATGCGCAACATTCCCCGCTCGGACAAGATGGCGCTGATTAACTGTGGCTTTGTCTCGGGAAACAGACAGGGAGCTGCAGACACGGGACCTACAGGTCAGTAATTGGGGTTTGAGGCTTTCACCCCTTGTTTGGAAACATTTTCCGTTCCATAGTTGGCACTATCGCTCCCTCTGGGTTACCAAATCCTCGCCCGTTTGGAGATACGACTGACAACAAACACTCCGTGGCCATTGCTGCGCATGCTCCGAGTACAAGGCGCTATTGCGCTTGCGCACTGCTCTGGCCAGGGGACTGCCACGGCCGCAGAGCACTCTGGGTAAAGTTCCCACCATTTACAGTCCAAGTTTGTTTTTCTTCTATGATGTGGGCATTTGGGTGGCAAGGTGAATAAATGAAATTACTAACCAAATAATATGTAAATACAAGTGCATAGATCTTCCATAGAAAAAAGGAAAGTGCAAGTTGGTGGAGAATCAAGAGTTCACAAAGCAGCAGCAGGAACTGCAGAAACCAACTCTTGCAATCACATAGGAAATGACCAACTGAATCTTATCAGTGAGTAACTATCAGGACTGTGTATGACTCAGATCAGATATTTTAGTTATGTTAGTACACACTAATACAACTGAATTACTGGAAACAGGCTGCAGGTCTTTTCATTTTCATTTATTACAGTATGCAGGTGTCACTGCCATTTATTATCATTACTGAGTGCTTTTGAGAAGGTGATGACAATCTGCCTTCCTTAACTATTGCAGCCCATGGCGTTTTGGATGGTTTCTAGGTCCCCAGAATATTAGTCTGGGCCTTTAGATTACTAGTACTGTAATATTAGCACTGTGTCACCATCTTCTGCCACAAAAAAATACCCATTAACTGTCATTTAGCATTTCCAGCTATTGAAGCAATTTGTATCCAAAATGTAAACTTGCTCTTGGATCTTTTGAAATTTGATGTTTCTGCCCAGTCTGCCAAGTGGGAACTTATAGATGTGGATAGAATATTTCCTTATATTGGAGAATGGGTGGCACAGTGGTTAGCACTGCTGGTTGACAGCGCCAGAGACCTAGAACATAGAACATAGAACATAGAACAATACAGCACAGAACAGGCCCTTCGGCCTTCGATGTTGTGCCGACCAAAATAAAAGGCAATGCCCCTCCAAACTAAACCATTCCCTTCTCTTCCATATACTTATCAATTAACCTCTTAAATGCCACCAAACTTGGCGCATCTACAACAGCTGCAGGCAGGCATTCCACTCCCTAATCACTCTTTGAGTAAAGAACCTACCTCTGATATCCGTCCTATAACTATCACCCCTTAATTTAAAGCTGTGTCCCCTCGTGCTAGCTTTCTCCATCCTAGGAAAACGGCTATCACTGTCCACCCTATCTAAACCTCTAATCATCTTATATGTTTCGATTAGGTCCCCTCTTAGCCGCCTCCTTTCTAACGAAAAAAACCTCAAATCCCTCAGCCTCTCTTCATAAGACCTGCCCTCCATACCAGGCAACATCCTGGTAAACCTCCTCTGTAGCCTCTCCAATGCCTCCACATCTTTCTTATTATGTGGGGACCAGAACTGTACACAATACTCCAAGTGCGGCCGCACTAGAGTTTTGTACAGTTGCAACATGATGCTGCGGCTCCTAAATTCAATCCCTCTACCAATAAAAGCTAAGACTCCCTATGCCTTCTTAACAACTTTATCCACTTGACTGCCTACTTTCAGGGATCTATTGACACATACACCAAGATCCTTCTGTTCCTCAACACTATTAAGAGCCCTACCATTAGCCCTATACCCTACACTGAACCTGAGTTCAATTCTTGGCTTGGGTTACTGCCTGTTTGGAGTCTGCCGGCTCTCTTTGGATTTCCTCCCTCAGTCCGAAAGACGAAATGGTTAGGTGCATTGGCTATGCTAAATTCTCCCTCAGTGTACCTGAACAGGCGTTGGAGTGTGGCAAGTTGGGATTTTCATAGTAACTTCATTGCAGTGTTAATGCAAGCCTACTTGTGACACAAATAATAAATAAGTAGAGTAATCCAAAATGAGGGTTCAGAAATGTAAGATAGTCACAGACAAATCCAACAGGGGAAAGAAGGAGAAATGTGTTTATTAGAGCTGCCACAATCTGGGGCTCACTACTACAAGAAATATTTGTGGCAAAAAGCCTTTCAATTTGAAACAAGATGAGTGGATTAGAGGGAAAAGAATAGAATGAGAAAGTGAAAAACTGAGCTGAGGGAGGTGGAGTAGAAGGAGATGCTTGTGGAGTATCAGCACCGGCACAGACTGACTGTGCTAAATGGTCATTTTCTGTTCTGTATATTCTGTTAATTCTATGTAAACTGTTTCCACAGGATGTTCAAAGAGGAGGATTTACAGATAGGAAAATAGAAAATTTTTAAGATCTTCAGAGTGACACAATTCATCAGGACCCGAATATCATCGGCTGATTAATATGGAAGGAAGGATGCTTTTCTGTTCAAACATCGGTGTGACTGGAAAAGGACTGAGACACATACACCCGAGTGAGAGTGTACCAGTGAACTGACTGTGGAAAGAGCTTTAACCTGTTACACAGCCTAAAAGGACACCATTCGCAGCAGGAGAAACTGCTCACGTGTTCTATGTGTGGTTGAGGCTTCAACTGATCATCCAACCTGGAGAGAGACAATGACACTGGCACCATGGAGAAACCGTGGATATGTGGGGACTGTGGGAAGAGATTCAAATACCAATCTCGGCTGGAATATCATCGACACACTCATACTGGGGAGAGACCTTTCCTCTGCTCCGTGTGTGGGAAGGGATTCACTCGGTCATCCGACCTTCTGAGACACCAAACCACTCACAATGAGGAAAGACCATTCACCTGCTCCACATGTGAAAAGGCGTTTATTCAATCATCCGATCTTAGGATACACCAGCGAGTTCGCACTGGAGAGAGGCCATTCACCTGCTCTGACTGTGGGAAGAGATTCAGTCAGTCAGCCCACCTGCTGGCACACCAGCGAGTTCACACTAGGGAAAAGCCGTTCACCTGCTCTGAGTGTGGGAAAGCATTCATCCATTCATCCCACCTTCTGAGACACCAGCGAGTTCACACTGGGGAGAAGTTGTTTAATTGCTCCAAGTGTGAGAAGGGATTCACTCAGTCATCCCACCTGATGAGACACCAGCGGCTACACAAATGACTTGCAGGGATTGGATTCTGCTGTTAATCACATCCAGAACTGAACCATGTTCATTCTGACAGCTGGCATTCCCTTCTGCTGAAAATAATTGAACTGAAGTTTTATATTCTGGTTATATGTCCAATAAATCAGCTTCTTTTGAATTTATTGTTTTAGATTTTTATATTTCCCACTGAGTGTTTAACATCACCTGTCTGGGCCTCAAAAACTACAATATGGGGAAGAATTATACAGCAGGAACAGAACTCCAACCTGGGAGTTGGAGTTCCAACTAAGAAGACGGTGACTCTCCACACTTTGTTCCTGTTGGATAAAATCAAACACAGCATTTATTCTCCATCCAGTTATCTGATCTTTTCTATTTGTACAGTTTACACTGATCTCTCTGGGAACAGATATCAGGCTTCACTCCCTTATTTCCAATCAGTTATTATTAAACCTGTTTCTTCCAATCCACCTGGAATATCAGGTGGACCTTCCCAAGTGGCATTGAGGCAGAGGTGAAATCAGCTATAATCAGATTGAATGGCAGAGCAGGATTGAGGGGCTGAATTACTGATTCCTGCGCCTGGTTCACATGTTTTTCAGTTAATGATCATCAGTGTCTTTGTGAGGGAATGTTGTGAGTTTCCACCCTGAACTCACTGTGATGGATTTTGGAAACTCCTTTCAAATGAGCTTAGAGGGGGAGGATTTACAGTAAACCCAAACCAAGAAAAATAGTTGTCTTTGATCAATCTTTAACTTTTGGACATTTTTTTTCCATAGGATTTCAGAAGCTGAGTGCTGGGAGGCAAAACAACTCAAACAAAACATCACAGCAGCATCTGATGCTATTGCCTAAATAATTGTAATCTGAATTTTATTGTAATGTGAACGTGGATGGGGAATGCACAGTTAACAGTAGAGAGTTGAACAGTCAGTTACGAGGGGACACAAGATAAAAGCACAGTCAAGCTGGGAGGAAACAATGGGAATGTGGGGACTGCGGAAAGGGATTCATTTGTTCATTTCCCCCCCCACCCCCGAAACACAAATGGGCCCAGCTCCACTTTATCTCATCTCTCTTCACTGACAGCAAAGTCCCCATCTGGGTAAATCCTGAGGTGTGTGATAAATGTATCGCAGTCGCTTTCTTCCGTGACTCTGAGCTTCTAGATATGGAACAGAAACTCCTTTACAATGTGTTTTAGAGTCAGGAAGAGCAACTGTGAATAATGGAAACTGGCTGTTAAAACAAAGATTGGTGTAAAACTGGGATCTGTTCCTGACTGAGTCAAATGGCAGGTTGGAGGTTGCTTCAGGAGTTGCCTCGTGCTTCACATCGTTAGTGTATGCTTAACTGGACCATCTGCTGGTCAACATGACAGCTTCCAGAGACTATCGCTGTTGCTGTGCAGACACATGGATTTGGGCCCTGTATCTGCATAGTTTTGCGCGTTCTCCCTGGGGTTGCATGGGTTTTTTCTTCTCCGGGTGCTCCGTTATCCATCCCACATCCCAAAAATGTTCTCTTAGGCTGATTGGTACAACAAATTGTCCCTATATTGGTCCCTATATGGGGATTTCCACATAGGCATAGCCTAAAAAGTCATGGATAAACGTCATTAAGCGTTAGGAACGGCAGCGCGGCTCTGGTCCCGAGGGCCTGTTTCCTTCCCGTGCTGTGTTTGCTCTTGGTTCTTTGTTTAAGTTTTAAAATTTTAATGTTCAATTTCTGATTCCCGGGGGATTTGGCTGTGGGTGCCTTTGAGCGTGGTGGGGTGAAGATTTGGCAGAGAGGATCAGGGAAGGAGGCAGAGAGAGATGTGGCAGTGGGGAGGGTTAGAGGGGTTTAAGTGGAGGGACTTAGGTTTGAGCAGTGAGGAAGTAGAGGGGCTCAGAGGGGGGGACATTAAAGAGGGCCTGGGGGAGGGGGGAACATTAAGAGGGCCGGGGTCCTCTTTAAAAAAAGTCAGAAGGGAAGGAGAGAGGCAGGGAGGGAAGAGAGAGGCAGGGAGGGAAGGAGAGAGGCAGGGAGGGAAAGAGAGAGGCAGGGAGGGAAAGAGAGAGGCAGGGAGGGAAAGAGAGAGGCAGGGAGGGAAAGAGAGAGGCAGGGAGGGAAAGAGAGGCAGGGAGGGAAAGAGAGGCAGGGAGGGGCTTAGTCCTTGCAAAGAGGCAGGGAGGGAAAGAAGAGACTTAGGTTTGAGCAGTGAGGAGTAGAGGGCTAGAGGGGGGGAATAAGAGGGCCTGGGAAAGAGAGGGCAGGAGGGAAAGAGAGGGACAGGAGGGAAAGAAGACAGGGAGGGAAAGAGAGGGAGACAGAGAGGGAAAGAGAGGGAGAGAGAGGGAAAGGAGGGAGACAGAGAGGGAAAGAGAGGACAGAGAGAGAGAGAGAGAGGCAGGGAGGCAAAGAGAGGCAGGGAGGCAAAGAGAGAGGCAGGGAGGCAAAGAGAGGGACAGGGAGGGAAAGAGAGGGACAGGGAGGGAAAGAGAGGGAAAGAAAGAGAGAGAGGGAAAGAAAGAGAGAGAGGGAAAGAAAGAGAGAGGGAAAGAAAGGGACAGAGACAGAGAGGGAAAGAGAGGGACAGGGAGGGAAAGAGAGGGACAGGGAGGGAAAGAGAGGGACAGGGAGGGAAAGAGAGAGGCAGGGAGGAAAGAGAGAGAGGAGGAAAGAGAGAGGCAGGGAGGGGGAAGAGACAGAGAGGGAAAGAGAGGGACAGGGAGGGAAAGAGAGGGACAGGGAGGGAAAGAGAGGGACAGGGAGGGAAAGAGAGGGACAGGGAGGGAAGAGAGGGACAGGAGGGAGAGAGAGGCAGGGAGGAAAGAGAGAGGAGGAGGAAAGAGAGGCAGGGAGGAAAGAAAGAGCAGGAGGGAAAGAAAGGACGGGAAGGGGAAAGAGAGGGACAGGGAGGGAAAGAGAGGGAAAGAAAGACAGAGAGGGAAAGAGAGGGAGACAGAGAGGGAAAGAGAGGGAGACAGAGAGGGAGACAGAGAGGGAAAGAGAGGGAACAGAGAGGGAAAGAGAGGGAGACAGAGAGGGAAAGAGAGGGAAAGAGAGGGACAGAGAGAGAGAGGAGGAAAGAGAGAGCAGGGAGGAAAGAGAGAGGCAGGGAGGCAAAGAGAGAGGCAGGGAGGAAAGAGAGAGGCAGGGAGGGAAAGAGAGGGACAGGGAGGGAAAGAGAGGGACAGGGAGGGAAAGAGAGGGACAGGGAGGGAAAGAGAGGGAAAGAAAGAGACAGAGGGAAAGAAAGAGACAGAGAGGGAAAGAAAGACAGAGGGGAAAGAAGGCGGAGGGAAAGAAAGGGACAGGAGGGAAGAGAGGGCAGGAGGGAAAGAGAGGGAGAGGGAAAGAAAGAAGAGAGAAGGGACAGAGAGAGAGAGACAGAGAGAGGCAGGAGGCAAAGAGAGAGGCAGGGAGGGAAAGAGGAGGGACAGGGAGGGAAAGAGGGAGACAGGGAGGAAAGAGAGAGACAGGGAGGGAAAGGAAGGGACAGAGAGGGACAGAGAGGGAAAGGAGAGGCAGAGAGGGAAAGAGAGAGGCAGAGAGGGAAAGAAAGGGACAGAGAGGGAAAGAAAGAAGGGACAGAGAGGGAAAGAAAGGGACAGAGAGGGAAAGAAAGGGACAGAGAGGGAAAGAGAGAGACAGAGAGGGAAAGAGAGAGGCAGAGAGGGAAAGAAAGGGACAGAGAGGGAAAGAGAGGGACAGAGAGGGAAAGAGAGGCAGAGAGGGAAAGAAAGGGACAGAGAGGAGAGAGGAGAGAGGGAGAGAAAGAAAGAAGAGAGGGAAAGAAGGGACAAGAGACAGAGAGGGAAAGAAAGGGACAGAGAGGGAAGAAAGAAAGGGAAAAGAGAGGGAAAGAAAGGGACAGAGAGGGAAAGAAAGGGACAGAGAGGGAAAGAGAGAGACAGAGAGGGAAAGAAAGAGACAGAGAGGGAAAGAGAGAGACAGAGAGGGAAAGAGAGAGACAGAGAGGGACAGAGAGAGAGGGAAAGAAAGAGACAGAGAGAGAGAGAGGGAAAGAAAGAGACAGAGAGGGAAAGAAAGAGACAGAGAGGGAAAGAAAGGGACAGAGAGGGAAAGAAAGGGACAGAGAGGGAAAGAAAGGGACAGAGAGGGAAAGAGAGAGACAGAGGGGAAGGAAAGAAAGGGACAGAGAGGGAAAGAAAGGGAGAGAGGGAAAGAGGGACAGAGGGAGAGAAAGAGACAGAGAGGGAAAGAGAGAGACAGAGAGGGAAAGAAAGGGACAGAGAGAGAAGAGAGGGAAAGGAAGGAGAGAGGGCAGAGAGAGGCAGAGAGGGAAAGGAAGAAAGACAGAGAGGGAAAGGAAGGGACAGAGAGGGAAAGAAGGGACAGAGAGGGAAAGAAAGGGACAGAGAGGGAAAGAAAGAGAGACAGAGAGGGAAAGAAAGAGACAGGGAGGGAAAAGAGACGGGAGGGAAAGAAAGAGACAGGGAGGGAAAGAGAGAGGCAGAGAGGGAAAGAGAGAGACAGAGAGGGAAAGAGAGAGACAGAGAGAGACAGAGAGGGAAAGAGAGAGACAGAGAGGGACAGAGAGGGAAAGAAAGAGAGACAGAGAGGGAAAGAAAGAGAGACAGAGAGGGAAAGAAAGAGACAGAGAGAAAAAAAGTCAGAGAAAAAAGACAGAACGCTTGTGACCGAGACAAAGATTGCGAGAGAAAAAACAAGACTGAGACAGATGGATCGAGAGAGAAAGTTTGAGAAAGATTCAGAGACAGAGAGAGAACGATTTAAGGAGAAAGATTGAGAGAGAGAGACAGAGAAAAGTTAGAGAGGGAAAGAAAGTGAAGAGGTTCATACTCACCATCGCACATGTTTTCCCCCGGTGATCTCTCAAACTCCTTCCATCCCCTCTCCCATGGTGGGGGAGACAGATCCTGGGCCAGGGGCTTTGTGCTGGGTAAAGGGGAGGGGGGTTAAAATCTCAGAGCTGGAACTCCATGCTGCACACACACACACACTGACTCCCTCACTCACAGAGACACAGCTTACCTGATACTTACCCAGCCACGTGGAGACAGAGACAGAACAAAGCATCCCCAGCCTTTTTATAACCTCACTGAGTCACACACAAACTGTCCACACCTTCCCAATCAAACCCCCATCCAACCACATCTCCTACACCTCACCTGGACACACCTCCTCCAGGTATGGTCCAGTCCAACACCAACCTGTCTCTGAGTGTGTGGGGGTGTGTGTGTGTGTGGGTGGGTTAGTGAGCACCAGGCAAATGGTTTATCCCAAGGCTCTCTCCCCTCCTCCCCATTTCAGCTTCACATCACCAGCACTGGGAGCTGAGAGAAGATGGATTTAAAGGAACTCGCAGCTCTGCACTGTCAGAGAGCTCTGAATACGGATTGTACAACTTGTTCACCATCTGCTACAGGTTTGCTCCCTTTGTTGATTCTTGCCAAGTTCCCTTTTCCTTCATTTGCTTCAACTGAAACAATTTCTTGCAAAGTTATTCGTTGCCTCATTTACAAATCCCACTTCTGATTTACAATGGAATCTGTCTGTTGTTGTCTGTCCGGGTATCTGAATGTGTGTGTGTTCCCTGTGCTTAATGACTCACCAGACACCAGAGATGCAAAAGCAAGCGTTTCGATTTTGTTTTGAACATTAGAAGCACTTGCTGGGGGAGGGGAGGGAAAGAATGAGATGAAGTTTCTGTCTGATAAGTGCTGTAAATGTGTCTTCAACCAGAGAGACAGATGCAGGATTTTAAACTCTCTGGGAGCTGGATTAAAATACACAGACCCACGGTTGCACATTTAAACAAAATATACATGAACGCATGAACAAGTAAAGATACAAAGTGGAGATGTGCAAATAGACAAACTCCAAACAAGCACAAGGGTCAGGCTATTGACGGAACTACAATTCAAGCAATTTTTTTTGAAAGCCATATTCTCCAACAATTACGCTGTGCAGATTCTCTGGCAACAATAATAATTTCTCGAACACCTCAGGATATTGTGATGGATGGACAGAAAGATATGCAGGTAGATTGTGTGAGGTAATTCAGACAAAGGGTATATAAACGTGCATATGCGTGTTTTATTTCTCATTATTTTTCCACGGAATATGGGCTCGCTGTCATGAAAAATATTTCTTCCTTGTCGCTAATTGTTCTTCTGCTGAATGTTTTGCTATGACATTCGAGAAGGCAGTGAATGGTCAGCCGTATTACTGCCCATCTTGTAGTAACACCATGGTGACAACGGTCAGGGTGGCAGATTTTCTTCACTGGAGAATTAGAGGGATTTCCCTGGTTGCTATTAGCATGTATTTCAAATTGACGAATTGCCATGATTAGATACAGACCCCTGTCCCCACATCATTGGCCTGGGCTTCTTGAAAACTTGTCCAATTCCTTTAATGTTACTCCATCATCAGCCCAATAACTGCAAATGTCTTTAAGCATATTATATATAATACATTATGGAGTATTAACTTGCAGACCCTATGTTTCAGTCAAAACCTAAAAGTAATGATTTGCCTTAGGTGTCCTTGAATGTAATGTACATCTGGCCACTCCGCTGCCGAGGTAATGCATCTTTCAATTAACTGACTGAACTTCTGTTCTCTCTTTCTGTGTCCCAGAATGTACCAAAATCAAACGACCTCTCTTCTTCCTCTGGTTCCATTAACTCACATATACAGGTGCCAAAAAGTCGCACCTGGCAGCTGGTAGAAAACAATGTTCATGGTTTTGCTTATGGCATTTTATGGCTAAAAAAAAGGTGTGTCACAAATGTAATCAGAGGAAAATTCAGTGCCAGAAAAAGGCCAGGTTACTCACTTCACGTCTGGCCGCGCTTTCTCTCACACAACCACTAACGCACTGAATATGTTCTATTTTAGAATAACTCTGTCGGAAAAAAAAAATTGTTTGAATGTTCCCTCTGTTCAACTAGTCAGTGTTCAGTCCCCTTCAATTAATGTGTTAAAACACAAATGTTGTCATTTCGTTTCTTGTTTAAAATGGGAATGGATGTGAATGCAATGCTGAAACCCGCAGCAATCTGAGTAGCTGTTCTTGATGGTTTCAGGGTGAGTTCACAGGCAGGAAGACTGTTCAAGGTGATAACATTAAACAGGCACCACCTGCTTCTTTCTCATTTAATAGAACTTCTTGTTTCTCTTCTGCAATTTCCAAACTGCCCATCTCAGTTTTGAGCACAAAATAAATCCAGGGGCCCAATCTGGTACCAACATCTGTCAATATGGTTTATATCTGCCCACAGAATCTGGGCAGAGTCACACAGATCACATTACGGTGACATTTACAAATGAGCCAGTAGTGATCTGTTTACTGTTCCCTTTCCCGGACGTAACTCGATGGTCAGTGGATGTTTCACTGAGCTTGTTCTGTTCTCTGAAGGCAGGAAATGTTGGCTTGAAACCTTTCATTATTTGATCATGTCGCTTTCTTTGTAATTTCTTTGTTGCTAAGGTTGTATTTACCAACGCCCATTCTTTCATTCTCGTTGTAACTCTCCTTTCTCTCCCGGTATCACTCTCCACCTCCTCTGAGTACGTTTAATGAACGTGTTCAAAATCGTGTCAGTGGGATAACTAAAGAGGGACCCTTTTTTTAAAATTTGCAGAAGCGTTAGTAACCAGTGCCTAAGATCTATGATTTGAAAGGAAGACAGAAGAACAATTGTGAACAGATTAAAGAGTGATGGAATCAGATTCGACACTAACTTTGCAAAACAAATAAGATAAATATTATAATGGAGGTAAACTTTGAAGGATTATCGAAAATGTAGCAATTTGAATGATTCATCTATTCGTTGTCCTGGGTTGAATTTCGGAGATTGCCTTCAGCTGGTTATTAACATGTTTGTCTAACACAAATCCAATATCTGCTCTCAGCCAACTATCAGCAAAATGTTCTTTAGTTGATCATTTCCACACCTGTAAGGGAGACAATCGTGGTCTGTATTTCAGTTCTCAGACTCTGCTGAACTCCTTTCTGTAAAGTCCATTGCTGTATTTTCCCCTTTCCCTCCTCCTTTCCCCAGACAGGGATTTTACCCCCAGACAGGGATTTTACCCCCAGACAGGGATTTTACCCCCAGACTGTCTGAACTCAAGAGCCTTCAGTGATGGACTCACTGCACCATCCAGCGGCCGCTCCGTGTAATGACAGCTGCCTTTTTTATCATCAACTCCAGAGACAGAATGAATGAACAGAGCAGAGAAATATTTCTTCCTCTGGATGATACTGAGTGACTCTGTCAGATGTTAAGGTGACATTTCTTTTGATTTTCATTCTGTAAATCCTCACCTTGTGATATCCCGTAAAAAGTCATTACTATCAGTACAGGATAGAAATTCAAATTTTTACACCACATATCCACAACATCACCAAAATCAACTATGTCAATCTCAGTAACATCCCCAAATCCTTAGCCTCAATCAATCAAATAATCTCTACAGTGCCGAAGGCGGCCATTTGGCCCATAGAGTCTGCACCCATCATAATCCCACCGAAGCCCTTTCCCCATAACCTCATGCAGTTAACCAAGCTAGTCTCCCTAATAAGAAGGGGCAATTTAGCATGGCCAATCCACCTAACCTGCACATCTTGGGACTGTGGGAGACATCCGGAGGAAACCCGGAGGGATTGTTTTCTGCGGAAAGGTTAAACAGATTGGGACTCTCCTGATTGGAGTTTAGAAGAATGAGAATATTACCCAATGCAACGCCTACATGTCCAAATAGTTCCATAAAAAGTCGGAATATGGAATCACAAACTATATATATAATCTGAAGTGAAAGCAATACCCTTCCTTAAAGAGTATATCTGTTTAATTAATAATTACATTTTACAATCTTCAATATTTCAATCTGTCTCATAAGTGTGAGTTCTAGTGCGAGTTGTGGAAATAATGTTTCATCATCAGATGTTTATCCATCGAGAATGCAGAAGAAGAATATTGCAAATATTTTACATGCTGCCCCTACTCAGCAAAATTACAATTGTGGCTTCAGGTTTGCGACTAAGTGTATCATTATTCAATTGTGCTGGACCATTCTGGCGTTTTCGGGCTCAGGAGAGACTTAATGGATGTGGATATATCTGATGCTGGAGAGACGCGAAGCTGGAAGATGCAACTTGAAAGTAGAACTTATTTGTAATGCGTTTCATGAGATTCTTCTTCAGAGTTTTACATCTCTGACATTTCCAGCTCTCTTACAAATTCATCCAACTGAAGATTAACCTTGTTTCTCCCTTCACAGAAGGTGTGAGGCATGTTTTCATTAAGTGAAAAATTTAACAAAAATTTATTCACTCCATGAGTGGGAATCATACCGGGAATCACTGTGTTGAATCCTGATCACCAGACCCTCAGGGAAGCTGAAGAGAGAGAGTTGATTATCTGTATATTCATTGTTTCATTTCGAATAAATTTCACTAAAAACACAATCGCAATGAAGAGTGATGGGAAGCATACATACCAGGATTTGTACTTCAGTTAGAAAATCCCAATCCATCAACTTAACCCCTTGGCCGGGAATACAGACTCAATGTTTGTGATCCTTTTGCTCATCCCGCCTGTGTTTTCGTGTGTGCTCTCTACCGTGACAATTTCAGCCCTTTCACAGAAGCTCCTTTACACCAACAACTGTTCACACTTGCACTGTCACTTCTCTTTATTTCTGCGAGAAACAACACCGCAAACGCTCCTGTATTCAATCTGAGTTGTTGGACTTCAGCTGGAAGCACAAGAATTCAAATGCATTTTGGCAGCGATATGTTTTGAACACCACTTCTGCAGAATCTTAACACTGTATTTTAGAGTGTTTGGCCACCACGTTAAAATATATCACACTCATGTTATTTAATGATATATTTTCCTGAAATTTATTAAAAACTGCGGAACTGGGAAAGGCTATAGGTGCCTTGAGGCCGCTCCTTCACTGGATCAGATAATCATGAACTGTGTAACAAACACAAATCACATCCACTCAGGAACACAATGAGCTGCCATGAAGTGCCGGTACCAGTTACACGGTGATTAATCACCTCTTCTTCCCCATCTCCTGCCAGAAATGACAAGAAAAAATCCTGCTGAATTTGTTCAGGATCTCCATTTCTAAAAGGACAACATACGAGGCGGGGCCAAGATTTATGTCTTCAAAAAGGAAATGACTGATATTCACTTCAGGGTTTTGATCTGAGCAATAAGTTCATTTCCTGAGCGGTAGTTGCAGCTTGCTTTGCAATTAGCTTTACCCAAGCTCCTTTTGTTATTTGAAGTTTCACACCAGGCCTCTTTCACCACATACAAGATTCTCCTGCAAAATGGCACCTTCTTGTTCAACACCAGTGGTTTGGCTAAAGTAATGACAACATACAACAGACACTCCACTAATGTTATCACTTTTGCTTCTGACGGTTTGAAACTGGAAAGGAATATTTCCAAATGATTTGCTTTGCACCATGAGGTAAAAGTTCCATAACTCGGTGGAAGTATGAATGTTTAAATCAGTTTTTTTTTACCAGATTTTATCTTGAATGACCATCATTATCATCAGCACTTTGTAGCCTCTGGAACAGGTTTTCAGAAATAGAATTTGATCATTTGTCACAAAATGGTTTAGAATATGTTTAGTTATTGCTGTTTCAGTCTCTGTGGCGCAATTGGTCAGCGCGTTCGGCTATTATCCGAAAGGTTGGTGGTTCGAGACCACCCAGGGACAGAGTTTTACTATTTTCTCGCTATCAGCATTCACAGGCAAACAGTTGTCTTTTGGTAATGGGTCCGTGGGTGTCAATAAAAAAAAGCTGACAATTGTTCCCGGTTGTGCTGTTATCTGGTGTTACCAATATTATTTAATGACGATTGACTTCAAACATATTACATATAACATTATACACATACTTCCATTATAACATTAAACTAAAAAAAATCATGTTCCAGCTAACAGGAATCGCTGCTTTCATTGGCTGAAGCAGTCACTTCTGTGTGAAATAAACATGACAATTTGAAAGATAAACTTTTATTTGGTGAATACAAAGACAGGCACAAAGCAAAAGGCAGGTGGTTCAAGGACAAATTAATGTCTTATAAAATACCCGTCAGTTTCTCTGGTGGTCTAGTGGTTAGGATTCGGCGCTTTCACCGCCGCGGCCCGGGTTCTATTCCCGGTCAGGGAATGTAGATTTATTGCTGAATAACAATCCTGTGTTACTTCCCGGTCTGCACCAGTTCTGTCAGAATCAGTGTCAGGGAGATTTCCTCTTTAGGATCTGAATTGGAAATGTCACATTTAAAGAACAAAGAAAAAGACAGGGACAGGTTACAAAGCGCTGATGATACAAAATGCGGATGATTATTGGAAGAAAGATGAAAACACTGTATTAATGAAAGAACAGAAATCATTGCTCCCTTAGATATTTGCGAGACGAACGCGTTTCAATTTTGATGTTGAGGATAAGTTTTCCTCACTGAGATTAAGGATTGTCACTGCTGGGAAATTTGACATTGTTTTACTCCTATTACTATCAGATAAAGTCCAATCGTTCCCCATTCACACAAACCCGCAGATCTCCCAGGTGAACAATGTCAGCAATCTGTATTTTAAATGTTCCAGATCTTCTAACAAGGGAAGAGTGACAAAGAGAAAGAGAAAGACAGACAGACAGAAAGGAACACCGAAAGAGGCACGGAGACATATTTAATGACTTTATTGATAACCATCAGGTGGAGTTATTGGAATATGAGCTCCCTGATTGAGATTTTAATGCTGTCCAGGGTGGCCCTGCAGACTTTTATAACATAGTGTGTCTTGGTTACGGGAACTCAGGGTGTGTACACTCAGGGTGCAGACTGGTGGTTTTATCACTAGATCATTAATACAGAAACTCAGTTAGTGTTCTGGGTACCCGGGTTCCAATCCCATCACAGCAGATGGTGGAATTTGAATAAATACATCTGGAATTCAGAATCCGCTGGTGACCATAAAACAACATTGTTAATTTTCCAAAAAAAATTCTGGTTCACCAATGTCTCAGGGAAGGGAATCTGTTGCCCTTCCGTGGTCAGCTCTAATCGTGATTCCAGGACACCTAATTGCCTTCTGAACACGGGCAACTAGGCGACCGAATCGTGAAGGCAGATGCCTTGAGTTGGTTACAATTAACAGACACTTGTATTCCCAATGGAAGAGACGTTAATCATGAACTTTATCAAAAGTCTCCCAGTGACAGCCAATAATATTCAGCTATTGAGGCAAAAAAATACCCGGTCCTGAATAAACTGAAGCAGCTCGTGCTGATGGGGGAATCCAAAAGGCTGTTACAGCCGGAATTGTACCGTATTGGAGAGACAGAGAGCAGCTGACTGTGGAAGATGGCACACGCCTATGGGGTTCAAGAGTCTCATCCTGAGCAATTTGCAATTTGAATTTTGCAATTTGAACGTTTACCATCCCATCCTGGCTGAAATTTATTTCGGAAGCTCTGCTTGTGTGTGTCTGTGTCTGTTTGTTTATCTGAATGTGTGTATTTAGCTGAGAGGCAGTGTGTGTGTGTGTATGTGTCTGAGTTTGTGTCAGCATTAGTGTCTGCTCTGTGTATCCGTGTTTCTGTGTCCTTGTTTGAGTGTTTTTATGTCTTTATATATTGTCTGAAAGCGTGTGCATATCTGTGTGTGTGTGTGTGTGTCTGTGTCAGCTTTTGTCTAAGAGAGTTTGCGTTGTTGTCTGAATGTGTGTGCATGGTTGAGTGTGCGTTTTTCTGTGTGCTTGTTTGTTTGAATGCGTGTATGTGCGTGTGTGAAATTATGTATGCATGAGAGAGAGAATGTGTGTGTGTGTGTGTGTGTGAGAGAGAGAGAGAGAGAGAGAGAGATTGCTCACTATACTCCATGACTGCAAGCTTCTGCTCTGACTTGCACTGAAACATTTACAGTAGCTCTTGCTCAGCGCATGTTCACTTTTCCATTAACTCTTTCAGCGCTGAAGTTCATATCTACAGCACACATAAGAACAGATTAATTTCCATGTCCTGAAACTATCGAAACAGCCCAATATATGCCTCTGGAGCTCTGCTTTTGGACTCTGTAGTTGTAATTTTGGTTCTGGTTGTTTGCAGCTGAATGTTTGAATTGTATTAATTTCTGCATCTCTGATCATCCAGAGGCAAAAAAAAAACAGCGAGAATCGTGACATCCGCCTGTTCCCGCTGTGCAATGAGCAGTCAGCAGGGGGCGGACGTAGGGCGCATCTGGACACTGAAACAGAAATGTTCATGCATTCAAGTAGGTTGTTCAATCATTCATTCAAAACTGAATAGCATATTTGGAAAATAGAGATGGTAGGACAGTGACCATATCACTGAACTGTCCCAGACTAATATTATGGGCATACGGGTTCAATTCATTTCCCCACATAGCACCCTCAGTGCATCGAATGCAAATGTGTGTTTTAATCCAGCTCCCAGAGAGTTTAAAATCCTGCATCTGTCTCTCTGGTTGAAGACACATTTACAGCACTTATCAGACAGAAACTTCATCTCATTCTTTCCCTCCCCTCCCCCAGCAAGTGCTTCTAATGTTCAAAACAAAATCGAAACGCTTGCTTTTTGCAGCTCTGGTGTCTGGTGAGTCATTAAGCACAGGGAACACACACACATTCAGATACCCGGACAGACAACAACAGACAGATTCCATTGTAAATCAGAAGTGGGATTGGTAAATGAGGCAACGAATAACTTTGCACGAAATTGTTTCAGTTGAAGCAAATGAAGGAAAAGGGAATTTGGCAAGAATGAACAAAGGGAGCAAACCTGTAGCAGATGGTGAACAAGTTGTACAATCCGTATTCAGAGCTCTCTGACAGTGCAGAGCTGCGAGTTCCTTTAAATCCATCTTCTCTCAGCTCCCAGTGCTGGTGATGTGAAGCTGAAATGGGGAGGAGGGGAGAGAGCCTTGGGATAAACCATTTGCCTGGTGCTCACTAACCCACACACACACACACACAACCCCCCACACACTCAGAGACAGGTTGGTGTTGGACTGGACCATACCTGGAGGAGGTGTGTCCAGGTGAGGTGTAGGAGATGTGGTTGGATGGGGGTTTGATTGGGAAGGTGTGGACAGTTTGTGTGTGACTCAGTGAGGTTATAAAAAGGCTGGGGATGCTTTGTTCTGTCTCTGTCTCCACGTGGCTGGGTAAGTATCAGGTAAGCTGTGTCTCTGTGAGTGAGTGAGTCAGTGTGTGTGTGCAGCATGGAGTTCCAGCTCTGAGATTTTAACCCCCCTCCCCTTTACCCAGCACAAAGCCCCTGGCCCAGGATCTGTCCCCCCCACCATGGGAGAGGGGATGGAAGGAGTTTGAGAGATCACCGGGGGAAAACATGTGCGATGGTGAGTATGAACCTCTTCACTTTCTTTCCCTCTCTAACTTTTCTCTGTCTCTCTCTCTCAATCTTTCTCCTTAAATCGTTCTCTCTCTGTCTCTGAATCTTTCTCTCTCAATCTTTCTCTCTCGATCCATCTGTCTCAATCTTGTTTTTTCTCTCGCAATCTTTGTCTATCTCGCTCTCTCTCTCTCGCAATCTTTGTCTCGGTCACCAACAGCTTTTCTGGCTTTTTTCCTCTGGACTTTTTTTTCTCTCTGCCGCTCTCATGGAACCTCTCTTCCCTTTCTTTTCCCCTCTCTTTCCCTTTCTTTCCCTCTCTGTTCCCTTTCTTTCCCTCTCTGTCCCTTTCTTTCCCTCTCTGTCCTCTCTCTTTCCCTCTCTGTCTCTCTCTTTCCCTCTCTGTCTATCTCTTTCCCTCTCTGTCCCTTTCTTTCCCCTCTTGTCCCTTTGCTTCCTCTCTGTACCCTTCTTTCCCCTCTCTGTCTCTCTCTGTCCCTCTCTGACTCTTTCTTTCCCTCTCTGTCTCTCTCTGTCCCTCTCTCTCTCTTTCTTTCCCTCTCTCTCTCTTTCTTTCTCTCTCTCTGTCCCTTTCTTTCCCTCTCTGTCTCTTTCTTTCCCTCTCTGTCCCTTTCTTTCCCTCTCTGTCCCTTTCTTTCCCTCTCTGCCTCTTTCTTTCTTTCCCTCTCTGCCTCTTTCTTTCCTTTCCCTCTCTGTCCCTCTCTGACTCTTTCTTTCCCTCTCTGTCTCTCTTCTCTTTCTTTCCCTCTCTCTCTCTTTCTTTCCCTCTCTGTCTCTTTCTTTCCCTCTCTCTCTCTTGTCTTTCTTTCTCTCTCTCTTGTCTTTCTTTCCCTTTCTCTCTCTGTCCCTTTCTTTCCCTCTCTGTCTCTGTCTTTCTTTCCCTTTCTCTCTCTGTCTTTCTTTCCCTCTCTCTCTGTCTTTCTTTCCCTCTCTCTCTTGTCTTTCTTTCCCTCTCTCTCTCTTGTCTTTCTTTCCCTCTCTCTCTTGTCTTTCTTTCCCTCTCTCTCTCTTGTCTTTCTTTCCTTTCCCTCTCTGTCCCTCTCTGCTCTCTCTTTCCCTCTCTGTCCCTCTCTTTCCCTCTCTGTCCCTCTCTTTCCCTCTCTGTCTCTCTCTTTCCCTCTCCCTCTCTCTTTCCCTCTCTGTCCCTTTCTCTGTCCCTTTCTTTCCCTCTCTGTCTCTTTCTTTCCCTCTCTGTCCTTTCTTTCCTTCCCCTCTCGTCCCTCTCTGACTCTTTCTTTCCCTCTCTGTCTCTCTCTGTCCCTCTCTCTTTTCTTTCCCTCTCTCTCTTTCTTTCCCTCTCTCTCTCTTTCTTTCCCTCTCTGTGTCTTTCTTTCCTCTCTTCTTGTCTTTCTTTCCCTCTCTGCCTCTTTCTTTACCTCTTTCCCTCCCTATCCCTCTCTTTCCCTCCCTGTCTCTCTCTTTCCCTCTCTGTCTCTCTCTTTCCCTCTCTGTCTCTCTCTTTCCCTCTCTGTCTCTCTCTTTCCCTCTCTGTCTCTTTCTTTCCCTCTCTGTCCCTTTCTTTCCCTCTCTGTCCCTTTCTTTCCCTCTCTGCCTCTTTCTTTCTTTCCCTCTCTGCCTCTTTCTTTCTTTCCCTCTCTGTCTTTCTTTCCTTTCCCTCTCTGTCCCTCTCTGACTCTTTCTTTCCCTCTCTGTCTCTCTCTGTCCCTCTCTCTCTCTTTCTTTCCCTCTCTGTGTCTTTCTTTCCCTCTCTCTCTCTTGTCTTTCTTTCTCTCTCTCTTGTCTTTCTTTCCCTTTCTCTCTCTGTCCCTTTCTTTCCCTCTCTGTCTCTGTCTTTCTTTCCCTTTCTCTCTCTGTCTTTCTTTCCCTCTCTCTCTGTCTTTCTTTCCCTCTCTCTCGTCTTTCTTTCCCTCTCTCTCTGTCTTTCTTTCCCTCCTGCCCTCTCTGTCCCTTTCTTTCCCTCTCTGTCCCTCTCTTTCCCTCTCTTTCCTCTCTGTCCCTTCTTCCCTCCTGTCCTCTCTTTCCCTCTCTTTCCCTCTCTGTCCCTTCTTTCCCTCTCTGTCCCTTTCCCTCTCTCTCTGTCCCTTCTTTCCCTCTCTGTCTCTTTCTTTCCCTCTCTGTCCCTTTCTTTCCCTCTCTGTCCCTTTCTTTCCCTCTCTGTCTCTTTCTTTCCCTCTCTGCCTCTTTCTTTCTTTCCCTCTCTGTCTTTCTTTCCTTTCCCTCTCTGTCCCTCTCTGTCCCTCTCTGTCTCTTTCTTTCCCTCTCTCTCTCTTTCTTTCCCTCTCTCTCTCTTTCTTTCCCTCTCTGTGTCTTTCTTTCCCTCTCTCTCTCTTGTCTTTCTTTCCCTTCTCTCTCTCTTGTCTTTCTTTCCCTTCTCTCTCTCTGTCTTTCTTTCCCTTTCTCTCTCTCTTGTCTTTCTTTCCCTCTCTCTCTCTTGTCTTTCTTTCCCTTTCTCTCTCTGTCCCTTTCTTTCCCTCTCTGTCTCTGTCTTTCTTTCCCTCTCTCTCTCTGTCTTTCTTTCCCTCTCTCTCTCTTGTCTTTCTTTCCCTCCCTCTCTGTCCCTTTCTTTCCCTCTCTGTCCCTCTCTTTCCCTCCCTGTCCCTCTCTTTCCCTCCCTGTCCCTCTCTTTCCCTCCCTGTCCCTCTCTTTCCCTCCCTGTCCCTCTCTTTCCCTCCCTGTCCCTCTCTTTCCCTCTCTGTCCCTTTCTTTCCCTCTCTGCCTCTTTCTTTCTTTCCCTCTCTGTCTTTCTTTCCTTCCCCTCTCTGTCCCTCTCTGTCTCTCTCTGTCCCTCTCTCTCTTTCTTTCCCTCTCTCTCTTTCTTTCCCTCTCTCTCTCTTTCTTTCCCTCTCTGTGTCTTTCTTTCCCTCTCTCTCTTTTCTTTCTTTCCCTCTCTCTCTTGTCTTTCTTTCCCTCTCTGCCTCTTTCTTTACCTCTTTCCCTCCCTATCCCTCTCTTTCCCTCCCTGTCTCTCTCTTTCCCTCTCTGTCTCTCTCTTTCCCTCTCTGTCTCTCTCTTTCCCTCTCTGTCCCTTTCTTTCCCTCTCTGTCCCTTTCTTTCCCTCTCTGCCCCTTTCTTTCTTTCCCTCTCTGCCTCTTTCTT